>CAOLHI010004862.1:0-96445 GCA_948474755.1 Ctenosaura bakeri | reverse complement strand
GAATATCAAGTGATGGATTCAAGGCTATGATCATACATACAATAGATTTTATCTGCTTGCAAATGCTACCCAAATAGTTTTTGCTTTTGTATTGTAGCTGAGTTTAACCTTCTTAAAATGAGAATCTCCTGAGATTTTCCTTTCAGTAGCACATATACAGTATACATATAAGAACAAGAAGAAGAAAAAGAAGAAGAAGAAGAAGAAGAAAACAACAGTAATACACTTTAACAGTTACATGTGATTTATTGGAAAGCTCTTTGCATATGTAAAAGCTCTTGTGTGGTTGATAGTATTATCATGGAGTTAAACCAAAATTGAAAATTTTGTGGCCCTCTAAGTATGGTTGCACTGTTAAGTCCTAGCAGCCCCAGCCAGCATACCCACTGGTGAAGAATGCTGGCACTGCAGTCCATCAACATCTGGAGTGCTGGATAATTTTGTTCTCTCATTCAAACCACTATCTAAACCAGCATTTATTCTGGAGCATAAGTTCCTGTTGGTTTTAGGAAAAGGGTAAAGTGATTTTTTTTTCTGCTTGAGAGCCAGATTTAGGCCATTTCCACACTAGCCTGTTATAGCGCTATGATTCCGCTTTTAATATCCTATGAAATCCTGGGGTTTGCAGTTTAGAGAGGGGACTTAGTTTCAGATAAGTTCTCAGGGGGCACAGTTTTTCTGCTGGACAGGCCCAAAGGCAAAGATGTAGGGTCAAAAATACCAGCATATTTTAATTTAAAGCTCTTACTACCAGGAAACTAAGCATAAAGTGAGGCATTTCAGTCTGTTAGAGTGGGAAAAAACCTATTCAAAAATTGGGAAACCAATAAATGGGGAAAGAAACGACCAGGTTTGACCCCAGGGCCAGAGATTCTCCACTTTTGTCTCAGAGATGGTGTTTGGAGACAACTAAAAAAAACCCTCCACAGTGGTGCTTCAAATAGGATGTGACAACTTTTCAGTTCTTGTATGACATGTACTGGTCCCAAAATGTAAATTATCTCCATGGTTAATGCCAGAGGCCATCTGGAACATGCAAGCAGCATGGCAATGTTATAGCCTTTGAGTGACACATCTCTACTCCAAGATAGTAAACTATGAATCTAATTGTGAATCCCAGTATTTGGCAATAGTGATGTGTGTTTGTGTGCCTGAAAGTCATTTTTTACCTATGGTGACTCTAAGGGGAACCTATCACAAGTTTTTTTTTTCTTGGCAAGATTTGTTCAGAGGAGCTTTTGCCTTTGCTGAGGTTGAGAGAGTGTGACTTGCCCAAGATCACCCAGTGGGTTTCCATGGCTGAGTGGGGGTTCAAACCCTGTTCTCTAGAGTCATAGATAACTGTCGGACCACTAGATTATGCTGGCAAAGGACCATCCATATATGTCAGAGTTTTAATCGTCTTTTGTTCATGTCATATATTGCTTGTTTAGGCAATAGTCAACCTATCACAACTGTGTTACTCTCTTCTGAAGTGTGGCACACCTTAGGGACAGTCCCCTTGCATTGACAGATTGTCCCCTCTAGGTAGACATTAATTCATCTCTAGAATATGAGTCTATGACTTCAGTCTAAGACTTTAGATAGTTCTAATGTATCACTTGATGGAAACTGACATGTCTTATCTGTTACATTCAGTTACACATTTTGTTTTACCAGTGAGGGGAATAGAGAGCTATGTAGTCACATTCCAAAATACGTTGCTCTTGGTTAGTGCAGCCAAGAAAAAGCAAGATCATTTTGGCATGTCATCATGGACCTCCTTTCTTTCTTGGGTTCCATTGGATGCTGTCAGATTTCTTGTTTTTCCAAGTTATCATGGGTTGCATCACAAGACAACATAAAACACATTTTATGTTGGGTTATCTTTCTCTGATACTTGTCAAAATCTTCAAGTTCTTTTCTCTGAGAAACTGCATTTGTGCTGAGTTAGAACATTTCACAAATGGGGAATACTGGTGAGTTCCTCAGATTGTATTTGGCTCCTCCTGCCTATGGAAAAAGGGTGATAACCAGTGAGACCAAATTTGGCTGACTATGTGCAGTAGGACTTCAGGTTTACCTGGCCAGTGTGTATTTTTGGGTCTACTGCCACTTCAGTTGTAATGGCCAGGTGGTAGAAGTAGAACAGGCCAATGGAGGATGGGGAGACACATCTTGTGGTTATTTCTCCTTCTGCTTTATCATTGAATCCAAAAGATTCTTAGATGCTTTAGTAGAATCCCTTTTGGATCAAAAAGTGCTGGTGCTTAACTCCAGATCAGCGATGGGGAATTGCTGTTAACTTTGCTTGTGTAACCAAAACTTGGGTGATTGAAGATGGTGCTTTCAACTTGACCCATTTGTGCTCACGAGATCTCTGGGGAGATGGAGATGGATCTATCATAAGCCCATCCCCTTATTGAGATACCCTGTCTGGCAGTCTCCAAGTTTCAAGTATGTATACCTGTTAATAAGGCAACAAGGCAGAACTGACATTATGTTAGTGTACTGTCCAGCCTACTGCCTAAATGCTTCCTTGCCTGACCTTGTGGAGGTGGTCTTCTCAGAGGTAGTGTTGATCTCCCCAAATGTATTGTGTTGTGGGATTGCAACATCCATACAGAGGCCCCTTCATTGGGACCAGTTCAGGATTTCATGGCTTCTATGACAAATCATGGACCTATCTCAATTAATATCTGGCCCTTCACAGGAATCACTCTCGATCTGGTTTTTGCCATCCAGGATGGAGATGATCTATGGATCCAAGGGTTAAAAAAAAATCTCTGTTGTTATGGATAGATCATTACCTAGATCTACTAGAATTTAGATTTTCTGGGATTCTTAAATTTTGCACAGATGGGTACCCCTTAAAAGGACCCATCCAATAAACAATAGGGAGATGAGAAGTCATCAAAAGATATTGTTATATTTGATAACAGCTGCAAGGTTGATGTATCCGCAATACTGGAAAGAAAAGAGAGATATAGATTTAGAAGAGTGAAAGCTAAAAGTTCTGGATATGGTAGAGATAGAAGAATTAGCATTTTCCTTGAAAAATAAACCTATCCAGAACTTTGGAAGGGAATGGAAAGGAGTTTTGGATTGATTAAAGATATAAATGTATAAGAAATGAAAGAAAGATATCAAGGTAACTGTTATTTTTTCTTGTTAATGGAAATGTAACTGTTTTTCTCTTGTGTAAACAGAGAAACAAAGTAGATTCAACTGGAGAATATAAGCTTGGAAGTGTGTGTGTGTGATAAATCTAATAATGGTGTATATCCACTTGTTTCTTTTTTATTTTTGCAATTAAATTTTTAATAAAAATATTTTTTAAAAAAAGACCCATCCTCTGAGACTAAATGATTCAGAAGGATTCTTGAATGCTATTGGAGATTTTCCAGCATCAAGAAATGGTGAGTCTATGGTTGTTCTGGTTGATCTGTGGAACAGAGAATCCACGTGATCAGCACAGTTGCTCCTAATCAACCTTTGTTGCTACTGTTGTGTACCTTCAAGTTGTTTCTGGCTTATGATGACTCCATCATGGGATTTGCCCAAGGCATATTGTATAGCCATGACTGAGTGGGGATTCGAACTCTGGTATCCACAGTCATGGTCCAGTGCTCAAACCACTATACCACAGTGGCTCTCAAGCGTTCTTTACTTGAGTACAAAGCATGGGCTCCTTGGTTTTGTGAAGAGCTCAGGACAATGAAGTTCTTGAAATGATGTCTAGAAAGATGGTAGAGAAAGACTTGTGATGTATGCAATTCAGTATGGATTAGGGCCCATTTTAAAACTTACTCTGCAGCAGTTGAGGACTGTGAAGATCTAGCTTTTGTTACTTTGAATTAATGGCATCCAGTGCAACTGTTTTGTGTAGTCAAAGGGCTATTCCATTATTGACCTCAGGCAGTTAAGGAGGAACCCTCAGAAATGTACTTTAGTGAATTTGCTAAACACTTTTCAGAGACAATTGCTCAGATTTTGGCTTTCATTCCACATTAACAGCAAAATCAGGCGAGGCAACTGAGGTGTGTACTTGTTCAGTTTTGATGGATGAGTTTTAATTTGTTTAACATGTTAATGAGAATAAGTTGGATGGACAAGTGAGGCCAACTGCTTGCTGTTAGACATAAGTCCATCTGAGCTAATTAAAGATCTTAAAGCAGGGATGACCAGCTGGGAGGCAGAAGTCATAATTTTTTTGTGGGAGGAGGGGAGAGAGAGAGGACTGAATTGCAACCTCCATTTTGAAAAATGGATGAATTGTAACTTCTAAGTTGCAAAAAAAAAATTGTAAGATTGTTGTTGATGAGATCTTCATGGATCCCACTATCCTAAATAATTATTGGCCAGTTTTTAATCTTTTTTTTTAAAGCAAGTAATGGAAATGCACTGTCAGGCTTCCTCAAATGAAACAGATTATCTGGATCAATTCCAATCTAAGTTCAGGTCTGTGTATGTAGCAGAAACAGCCTTGATCCCCTTCGTTGGTGACCTACTCTAGGAACTGGAGAGGAGGAGTGAGTCCCTGTTGGTTCTGCTGAACCTCTCAGTGGCATTTGACACCATAGCTCACGGGCCATTTCCGCACTACACTGTTAGTGCTACTATTCCACTTTCAATATTCTGTGGAATCCTGGGGTTTGCAGTTTATGGAGGGGCATTTAGAATTCTCAGCAAGAGAGTTCTTTGGTCTCAGTAAACTACAAGCCCAAGAATTCCACAGGATGTTGAAAGTAGAATAATGGCACTTTAACAGTATAGTGTGGAAATGGCCATGGTGTCCTTCTGAGCCATTTGACTGATATGGTACTTGGGGGCACAATACTCCTGGTCCCTTTTGGATGAGCACTCCTGAATATGGTGAGGCAGGACTGTTGTTCAACATTCTGACCATTAGCCTGTGGGGTCCCATGGGACCAGTATTGTCACTTGTGCTCTTCATCGACATCTACAGCAGTCTGCTGGAGGAGGTCATCCAGAGGTTGGGGTGTGGGTGTCATCAGTATGCTGATGATGTGCAGTTCTAGCTCTCCTTTACAATAGTGCTCAAGGAGAATTGTGAAAGTCCTGTATTGTTTCGATGCAGGAGAGGACTGAAAGTTTTCCTGGTCAGCAGAAAATCTAACTGGAGGGTTGGGATTACAGTCTTTTCTGGATGTGCCTGCATTCCCTCTAACCTGTCAGATTTGTAGCTTGGCTGTTAAGACTCAGTGCTGCTGCTGGAAAGCCAGTTAGCTTCTGTGGTCAGGAATGTTTTTGCCCAGTTTTGGTTGGTGTGCCAGCTTTGCCCTTTCCTGAGGCACAGGTTCATGCCTTCATTACCTCTCAGTTGTAATGTAATGTGCTTTACATGAGGATGCCCTTGAAAAGTGTTCAGGGGCTACAGCTAGTGAAAAATGCAACAGCCAGATTTTAGAAACCATGTATCACAGGTTATACAAATATTTGCTTCTAAGCTCAGTTTAAGCTGATGGTTCTGACCTATAAAACCCTAAATGGCTTAGGGCCAGGATATCTGAAAGATCACTTCCTTTTCTATGAACCCACATGAAATCTAAGATCCTTAATATAGGCCTTGTTTCTGGCCTGGTGCCCCATGAGACTAGGCTCATGTCTCTGTAGGAGGACCCCAACTGTGGAACAACCCCTCCAGGGGTTGCCAGGCAGGGTCCATGTCTTCTGGATGTTTTTTTTTGGGGGGCAGCTAAGATTGTGCTATTTTGCATGGCATTTGGTTGTTAAAACTGGATTTGACTGGAGCCACTGGGCTGTTTTGAATTACCTGCAATTTTTAAACTAGTCTGTTTTCAAATATTTTTATTTATGTATTTAGTGTATTATTTTCCTTTTTTTACCCATTGTTCATTGCCTCGGGGGCCTAGTTAACACAAATGCCATAAAATAAAGTTAAATAAAATAAAATAAAATAAAATAGTCTTGATTAGCAACACAGCAGTACTGAAGATTTTCACCCAATTTTTACCCACAGTCAGAAAGACAAACCGGCACAGAGGTTATGGGCCACAATTATTTTATACTCATGAAAGCTCCTTCTTTAAAAATAGATATGATTTCTTATGGTAAATTCCAAACATCATTTAGAACCAATTATCCCTAATTTCACTTATATCTGAAAGAAAATCAAGCAGTAACAGTAATCATCAGCACTGAAAATTATATTTAAAGTCCACATTCTGCAAAGCAATAAGAATGAGTTAAGTGCTTTGTTCTAGAGAGTTTTCTTTTCAAAATATATAATTTATCTAATTTTTGTACTAGATAATAACTTTCGTTTCCCCAAATTTAGGAAATTACATAATGATACGAACATATTATCAGAGATGTAGTTGTTACCAGCCAATAGATTTCTCCTGATCTTTAGGTGAATATGCTTAGGTATGACAGTCAGTGTGGTAGAGTGGTTTGAGTGTTGGATTGTGACTCTGGAGACCAGGATTCAAATCCCAACTTGATCATGGAAACCCACTGGGTAACTTTGGGTAATTTATACTCTCTCAGACTCAGGCCATTTCAGCACGAGACATAGCGCTATGATTCCACTTTCAACATCCTATGGAATCCTGGAGTTTGCAGTTTTGGGAGGGGCTGGCTAGCTGGCCCTTCCCGTAACTGCAAACCCCAGGATTCCATAGGATGTTGAAAGTAGAATCATAGCGCTATAACAGTCTCATGTGGAAATGGCCTCAGAAGAAGGCAAAGGTAAACCCCCTCTGAATTCACAAATCTTGCGAAGAAAACCCTGAGATAGGTTTGCCTCAGGGTCATCATAAGTTAGAAATGAAGGCACACAACAACAATAATACTTACATTTAAAATATAATGCACTGATTAATAAGTAGATTCTTCTGGAAATGTGTGGAATCAACAGGTAAATGTGCTGATGATCAGAAAAGAAACATTCCTTGAAAATCATCCTTAGGCTTCAACTGTAGAACGTATTAATAGGAGAATGTATTTCCCAGCCCTGAAATTTACAGAAATTCTTAGAAGATATTTTAATAGACGGTTTTATTTTAACATAATGTTCATCACTGTTATGAATAGCTTATGTTTTGCTGTAGAGGGGGAGGGAAAGGGTTTTTCTTGTTATTGTGTGCCTTCAAGTTGTTTCTGATTTATGGCAACACTAAGGTGAACCTATCATGGAGTTTTCTTGGCCAGATTTATTATAAGCGAGTTTGCCTTTGCTTTCCTTTGAGGCTGAGAGAGTGTGAACTTGCCCAATTTCACCCACTGGGTTTCCATGGCTGAGCAGGTATTCAAACCCTGGTCTCCAGAGTGCTCAAACCACTAGGTCCTGCTGGCACTCAAAGTATTCTTAAAAGTAATAAATCTAGAGGAAATTCCATTCTGAAATGTTTTGTTTCATAAGTAAGGGAAGAGGTTAAAGTGATGCTGATATATTCTTATAGAAAACACAACCCATTGGTTATTATGCATAGGTTTCATACATACAATTTGAACACAGAGTGATTTATCCAATTGATCTAATATATAAAAGTCAAAGTTTTCCTATTTGTCTGTGTCAGGTGAAGACCTCATATGACTGGCTGCCTAAGAAGAGTCTATGGAATCCTGGGTTTGCAGTTTAGGGAGGGGCCTTTAGAATTCTCAGTGAGAGAGCTCTTGGTCCTCAGTCAAATGTGGCTGTCTTGAATAGGCTGGTTGCTATGGAGATGAGACCTAGCAGCAAGGAGGAGGGCAGTGTATTCTCTCAGGAACCCAACCTCTGTCTGTTAATAATTCTGAATACAGATTGGATTGGGGAATATGGGCAAGAGTTACAGGTACTGGAGAATTAGAGACACAGGATCTCAAATCTTTCTAACAAGTACTACCTATGAGAAAATCAGTCCCAGGCAATGCTGGGTATATACACTAGTTTCTTATAAAATCTTGTGGCATACATATTTGTAAGAGAGTTTATGCATTGATGATGCACTGTAAATGTACTATAAATGATAGTTTAAAAAGTAAGATTGCAATATTTTGTATGGCCCTCCCAATGGCATGCACACTCAAGCACAGTCAATAAACCTTGCACATTACAACCTCTTCTAATGTTACTTTTTAGACGCCTAATGTGATGGTCATTACTAGATTTGAAAGTATAAGCACATTGTCCCAACAAGGAGGCTTATGCAACTGTGAGACCTGTCAAAGGCTTATTTAGGTATTATGCATGAACAGGAAACAGCAGTACATGTTTGGGGCCAGTGGCCATGCACCCTGAACCCACCTTCTCCTTTCCCTAACTTTCCCAGACTGAGCAGCAAGATTTAAAGGGACATTTTGTACACATTCATCTCAATATGAGTAGAAGCCCCAATTCAGTCAGGAAACCAGGATCCTTGTTGCCATAGTCCAAAGACCTTGAAGCACTGAAGGAATCCCAGACAAAATAGCTGATTGATTGATTGTATTTTTAAACTTTCTACTAGCTTAGGCACTCTAGTCTATTAAAAATACACTAATACAACAATAATACAGATAAAATAATGAAGAAAGAAAGCAGATGGTAAAACCAAGACATGTATTATCGATATCTATGCTACATTTCTGCCTTTCCTTTCCTCCACAGCACTCAAAGTAGCATGTATATGTCTCTCTCCCAGCTTACCCCTTGCGTCATCACAACAGTCCTGAGGAGTAGGTTAGGGGATTTGAAATTGACTTGCCCAAGGAAATTCATGGCTTACAGCCAAGCCGCTGTACGTTCATTCAGAAATAATTTCTACTTAATTCAGTGTGATTTCCTTGAAGATAAGTCTACACAGGACTGCAACCAAGGTTTAGAAATGGTTATTGTGCGTCGAAGCAAGATAAATAAGATCTGAACTGACTTTAACTAAAGTAAAGAAAAATAAACTTGTCTTTGATTCATAAATACAGTTGTGTGAATGAGTTCCTTTTTAAGGATGTTATTTTGGCACAGCACAATAATACTGTGTGTGTTTTTTCCATTCAAAAGAATATTCACCCATCATTCTTCCAATTAGGGAGAAAAAAATGCATGTCTTCTCCCCTCTTTGGCATGAATTGGGAGGTATGAAGATGATACCGTGTCAAATGTCTACAACTAAATTTAATTCACTGATGAATAAATTTATCATTTTGGTGGTTGTTATTATACAGACTTTTCAGAAATATTCACATGAGAAAATATTAACAATTTATAAGCAAGAAGACAGCAAGTTGTTGTAATACATGCTGCACAATGCTGCAAAAAAAAAGAGAGATAGAGATAGAGAGAGATAGAAAGAGATTAACATAAGCTGCATACAGGTCTAGTAAATTAGCAGCACATAGTGTATGACTCTGACAAGAGCTTTGAACATTTGCAATTGGATCACAAATGCCACTATGCTGTATGCAATGCCCCATTGAAATGAAAAGGCATTACACAAAAGCAGTGGCATGTTCTTGCACAGCATCTATTCATTTCAAAAGGCCTGGATAGGAGAAGTTGCTGGTGGGTTGTATTCAATATTTTTTTAATGTGATGGCACAAGCTACGACATTAAATATCATCTATCACTTTGGTAAAAACCAGTAAAAATAAAAGTAAACAATTTCCCACACAGTTTTAGCATGCTTAGAGGACATCTTTTGCTGTTTCTAGTCTATAAAATCACAAGCTTTGTCAATAAATTATGAGCCATAGCCCTTAATGAACTTTAAAAAAAAACCCACATTACACCATTATCCTGTACTTTCTAAATAACTCCTAAATAAAATCTTTTGTTTGTATAGAATAGAACATTAGAATCACACATACTACACATTCTTTCTGAGTGTGGCTTATACAGCTGTTTTGTTTTAAGATTTGTTTGAAATAATTGCTTATATGGGGTCTTTGTCTGTTCCAATTTGGGCAGGCATGTTCTTAATTTGGATAAATGTATCTTGATCAAAGGGAAGAAAAAGTAGAAAATGCTCTCTGCTTGGTAAAGTGATACTGATTCTTAAGGGATGGAAAGATCCGAGGGCAAAAATACCAGAACAGATAAGGAGAAAATACATTTTGGAAAGAAAGCATTAAATCTTGCATGAAGCATATAAATATGTTAATTAGAAAGTAGCTCATTTACTGAGAAAGATGAGGTGAGGAAAACATCCTGCTAAAATATAGGCAACCTTTTAGTTTTCCCTAATGCAAAAATTATTGAAGATGTTCCTGCAAATACAAATAAGTGAACAATAGAGAGACAACTTCCAGTTTTCTCGACTCCTGGTAGATTATAGTACAGCTCCATGAACAACTGTAAAGGGCCACAGAAGCAATTGCAATCAATATTTCATGACATCAGAACACATCCATAAGTATTTCAGATAAATAAATACATGTTCTTACTTGGTGGACACTTGCTGTGAAATGTCAAAAGCCTTCATTTGTAGACCCTCTCTTTCTTAACATCAGAAGAGGTATTTTCCCTGCAGTGTTCAAGATGATTATTTGTAGGAATGAGAAGCTTTCATCTTTTCCTCTTTTAAGCCAGGCAACCAGTTCATTGAAGTTGTAGCCCATCATATTATGTGCGGACACAGGAATGAAGAGATGAGACACCAACCTTTGGATTTAGCAACAGCCCTAACTTCATTAATATTAAATGATCAACAATGTGTGAAAACTTAGACTTAATTTATACCTGTCTCAATCCTGGTGCAGGTATCTGAGAAGACATGGTGGGCATTGCTCTCCATCGTCTCCATTTCTGTGTGAGGACAATGGTGCTCTAGTTAAGAGCCTCAGAGCTAGTTCTATTCCATGCTCCACATAGTCTATACATAAAAGAGGCATCAACGGATGCATGTCACTATTCTTCCTTTTCCACCCTCATGGAGAACAGGCAGGCAGGTGTTTTGATCTCTGAATGCCTAAGCTATGTCAAACAAATCTTGAGGAAAGTCTTTGTGGTCAGAATGATGCTTCAGGTTTTCTGCCATCATCCCTTTAATCCCCACTAACTCTGCTAACAGTCTCTATTTAATACACAGGATGGGACACTTAAATCTCCCAGAGTCCTGTTTACTTGCAGAATCTACACAGAACTAGAAGATGTAGCAATTCTATGGCAATGTTCTCTGAACAGCTAGCAAACAATGTCCCTGAAATTCAACCACTTGCTGTGTACATTTTTTAAAATTCCCAAACAAAATCACAGGCAAAAAATGTCCCGGCAAATACACTGATTTTTGCTACTGGTTTTTTTTTTTGTCCCAGATAATGTAATGTATTGGGAAAATTACCCCATGCCGTTTTTCAGTGAAACATGATGCAGTGAAGCAGAAGTGATGTGCTCTGGTTGTCACTAGGTTGGCTCCATTCAGGGGAAATCAAATCTTACTTCATTGGCAAATGCATTGAAATTCTAATTGGGAATGTTAAAAGCTCACCACAACCCTAATATTCACTGGAGCTCTAGCTACCATCCTTAGTGTACTAGAATTCTTACTAGAATCAGAAAATACCCACAACTCACACAATACAAGTTTTTTTTAAAAATCCTAGTGCATGAAAATGAAAGGAAATCTCATTTAGACTGAAATGTGAACAAATTCAAAATACAAAGGATTCCCTTAACATTATAGTGCTTACATCAGTGGCTTCTGATCTATGATAGGAAGTACCTCATCCTGCAATATCAGCATGGAAGTAATGGAACTGGTTAGAGATTGGTCATACAGATCTGAAAGGATGGGCACTTGAAAGTAATATAATTGACCCTTATGTGTTCCTCATACTTAAAACTTGTTCACTTTTGCTTTTTAAAAAGTTGCTTCTGTGTTATGCAACAATATCAGAAAGTTCTCCTGAGAGAGCTACTGAGCTGCAATTGTATTCAAATAGATAGGTATTGAAATCAATATTACAAACTTTCAGGCATTATTTTCATCAGAATAGCTAATAAAGATTCAGATTCTTCCTGTGCATTAATAACTTTAGAATTGTAAATTATAACCAACTCTTGTTTCTGTTTCTTTGTAAAGCTAAATTTAAAATGCCTTAAAATAATAGCAGGAGGAGAAGGCATATTTTAATGGTTTACAAAACAGAAGAGCATATTGTAAATATTGTATTCATGTAGATGTTTCTGATCAGTTGACTCTTTCCAGTCTGGTCAGCATCACCTTGGTGCAAGAGAAAGAAAGAGCCATGCAGTTGCTGTGTCTACATGGATGCAACATTTAAACACATTACCCAAACACATTACTACAGGGTCACAATGTGTAGCAAACACTGGATCAAGCCACACATCTTGATAAGGAGGGAAGCACACAAATATTTAGTTTCATCCATGTACAATCTGTTTTGTTTCATTCCAAATTTTAGGAAGTTCAGTAAATAAAAAGACCACTACATCATTAACCTCTTTATCTTTTGGCATGTTGCTTCTCAGCCCTCTTTGGTGGAAGTTCCTTTTACTTCAGTGGGATTTCTGCCAGAAGAACACTTGGAGGATTGTGCTATAAATCAATTTACAAGGCAGGAAAATGTTGGCAATGGACCAAGGTGTAATATACCAGAACAAGAAAAACAAAAACCAATTTCTGTCTTTTGCAAAAACCAATAAAACAATATTTTCTCTTCCTCTTTAGCACTTAAGAATAACAGTCTTGATCAGCCGTTGTTGTCACCAAGGATTCTAATAGGGTTAAACAGGAAGCAGCAGTTCAGAATGATGGCTTACAAGAAAGAACTTTACAAAATCCGGGCAAGTCATCCAGATCAGGGCTAAATACTTTTACTGCTGGGAGCAGGGTGTGAATGAGTGCTAAGCTGGGTGGGGAAGTTTTAAGGATTTTCTTTAAAAATACTTTCTAAATTAGGACAAAATGTCAACATGAAACATTCCACACAGAAATGCTACCCAGCAACGAAAGGATTTAACCGTAAGTTTATGAAAAAGTTGACCTATGTATTTTCCTGACTTTTCGCCCCTCATTATTTTTTCTCCTTTTGATTCAGTAACTCAAGGGAACTTGATGTAGACTAGTTCTAGCATGTCTAAATGCTCGTACATAGCTCTTAGTAGAAAACCAACGATAAGACTAGAAAGCTCATATATGGTGCTACAATAATTCTTTTCACTGGATTACATAAAGAAGAAGAAACTTACCATAGTCAACACTAGGAAAGTTGAGTTAAACTGTGTATTATTCAGAGGAAAGAAGGTAGGTGAAGTCAGTACAATAAAATGGCCCAATTGCATATTTCTGGCTTCCTTTGGCACAAATGCATATTCAGATATTGTTGTCACTATAAACCTATGGTCCAACCATGAGGCTAAGTAAGGTGGCCACCCTTAGGGAAGAAATTTTGGGTGTCAGCAGATTTTTGAGTATCTTGAAAGATTATTATGTATCTTACTAAATATCTGATTGAGTGGGAGAGGCCTTGCAGGATTTGTTAACTCATGAGACAAAGTTAACTTAACTGGCTTAAGGAGTAAGGTACCTTGACTTGAGTGGGTAACTTTGATACACAGTCTCATTGTTGTTGTTTTCCCCCACTTGCAGTAGTCTAGTTAACTTCACTGCAGATAGATTGCTTATGCTATGGGTGTCTTGCTGTTACTCTACAGATCTGGGACCCTTTCACACTAAACAGTTGTAGCATTATGATTCTACTTTAATTGGGCTTGAGGAAGAAGGATCTTTCCTTCTAAAGCTTTTGAATCTTCAGTAATGGGGAGTAAGACAGGATCCTATTCCCCACTTCCGAAGCTGCAGATGGCAAAATTGCGAATGTGGAGAGCTGACTCTGCTTAAATTGTTAAAACTGAATTTATTTCACTCTATCCAATAATTCTAGAATTTTGGTTGGGGTATAAAGTTGGCTTCCAGCCTTGAGACTTGTCTTGAAAATATCTTCAGGGACTTGAGACTTGAAGATAGAGACTTGACACTTGACTTGAGACTTGGAATAAAAGACTTAAATACATCACTGCAATAATCTCACCATTGATAGCGGTAGCAATAGCAGTTACATTTTTATACCACTTATCAGTGCTGAGCCATGCAGTTGTAGCATTATGATTCTACTTTAATTGCCATGGCTCCATTCTATGGACTTCTGGAATTTGCTGTTTTGTGAGAGGCATTTGGAATTTAAAATTCTCAGCCAGAGAGTATAGAAGTCTCACCAACTATATACCTCAGGATTGTATAGGATGCAACCATGCAGTGGGCTATAAGTCATTTCTGAGAGAAATGGTTTTCGTGGGAAGTTTTATCTTGGCCAACTTCCAAACATTGTCTCCTGAAATTAAATAGATACCAAAAAACATGGCAGTTCAGAAGAAAGTAACTTAGAATGGGCATGGATGGGTAGGGCAGGGTCTCCAGTTACTGTAAAAGAGATTAACAATGTGCTGTGTTTAAAAAAAAATAGGCTGAATTGAGATTTGATTGAGTTGTTTAGAAACTGGGGAGTCTGCCTTAGCTTGAGGGCCTTTTCATATTACATAATTACAGTACAATGATTCCAGTTTAACTGAGAACTCCCTAAATGGTTTATAATGTGTTTAGCTAATTGCCCCCAACAAGCTGGGTACTCATTTTACTGACTTACAGAAGGATTGAAGGCTAAATCAACCTGGAGCCCCGCGGTACCGACGTTCTAAACTATTATGACACTGTTTTTTAAAGAATATCTCTTTCCTTGATGCATATACCCCCCCCCAAGTATGTATTTGGGTTTTCAAATAAAGGATGTTTCAGTTGTGTCAGAGGGCCTCTTGTAGATACAGTACAATTTCTGGATTTGGGAAAAAAGCTCTGCCTAGATGAACACAGGCTGAGGGTTGATTACTTGTGTAGAGAAGGCGTTTGTCTTTACTGGTCAGGGACGTACGTGGATAGATTATGGGCCTAATGGTATAATAAGCAGTAAAAGGTAGGCAGACAGCAATCTTAATTTATATTGATATAGTTTTGACAGGGTGGCATAGAAACATAGAATCATAGAGTTGGAAGGGATCGCAAGGGCTAGCAAGTCCAACCCCTGCCATACAGGAATGCACTATTAAAGCAGTGCTGAAAGATGGCCATCCAAACTTTTAAAGACCTTTAAAGAAGTTGAGTCTACCTTGAAGCAGCCTGTTCCACTGTTGAACAGCTCTTCTAGTCAAGAAGTTCTTCTTAATGTTTAGGTGTAATCTTTTTTCTTGTAATTTGTATTCTAGTCTCTGGAGCAGCAGAAAACAAGCTCATTACATCTTCATGACATCCCTTCAAGCTGGCATCATGTACAATTAGGACTAAAACTAAGAACACTGTAAATAGGGTTATGTGCAATCTCCCACCTCTTCAAAGTGAAATAAATCTGTATGGCCAGCGTGCCAGTTGTTGTTGTTGTTGTTGTTGAACTGCTGTCATGTCAACTTCAATTTATGGCAACCTTATAGATGAGAAACCTCCAAGCCACTTGATCATCAACCATCCTGCAGAGGTCTTGCAGATTCAGAGATGTGTCTTCCTTGATTGAGTCTCTCCATCTGTAATGCAGTGTAATGCCTGTAGCCCCTGTGAAACTGAACATTAAATGTCATAAGGTAGATAAAATCTAGCCTCTCCAAACTGGTGGGGGCAAGTGAGATGAAGGATTAGGGCTAGAACCTTGAAGAAATATCGGGAAAAGAGGGTAAGACTTATTATTACTAAACACAACACATTCACTTGCCCAATCATTTGTGGAGTGAAACAACCCAGGCAGGAATGAGAAATACACCAGGACAGAATGGGACACCACATGCCTGCTTTGCATCACCTCAGAGTAAACCAACAATCCTACAGATCACACCCTTAACACCTATCTGGATTTCTACTCTGATTGATTCCTTCATTCCTTCATAATTCATAATGTTTCACTCCTATTGATTGATTCCTATCTCTGTTTTAATTCCTTCTTAACCCAGTGGCATGGTATACATGAAATGATAAAGCTCTATACATTTTAAATATACTATGAAAACATAGGACTCCTCATAATGCAACCTTATTACAAGGTACTAATACAATTAGAAAGTTGCCTGTTGGAGAGGTCTGGCTTTTTTCACTGTCACTTTATGTTTTTGAAAACCTATTTTCATGGCAAATTAAGCTCTCTCTCAGCTAAGGAAAATGATCACAGAGAAAATAAAATTAATAGAAGCGATAGAATCTTGTGAGATAATAAGCAAAAACTAGAAGAACAATGATGAGTGCATTGTTTGTTTCTTAAAGAACGTGGCATGCACCAGTAGTGAGCAAACTGTGGTTTCTTTAGATACTTTTGTGAAGCTTATGGAGAATCCCATTAACTGGCTGAGAATCTTATGCATTTTGTTTAATCATCACTTTCTAGTCTTTAGAGTGGCCAAGATTTCTTCTACAATATTCACTGCTGAACAAGAGATACATTCATGATATACAGGATATACAGAATAGCACTTTCTTTGGGATTTGGGTGTTACTCAGATTGCGTATTTAATTTAAAACTTACAGAATGTTAATGTTCTTGACTCCACCACAAAAATGTATAGAATGAGATTAAAGAGGATACATTTTGAGACTGACCATGCAGTCCTATTCTCACTGACCTGGGAGTTATTGCACTGAACAAAATGGGATTTACTTCATACCTCTCTTTCTCTCTCTCAATCCTCTCTCTGTAGCCAGTGTGGTGTACTGGTTTGAGTGTTGGTCTAGAATTTCATTAGACTGAACCCATCTCACTGACTTGGGGAAGTCATGGTCTCTCAGCCCCAGAAAGTGCATCAGAGTCTATGCATTCACTGTGTTGTGAGTTTTGCTGATGTAAATTTGTGCTGCATGCTATTGTATGTTTTTACCCTTTGCCTTTTTTCTTCTCTTTATCAATCTTTCAAATAGCAATATAGCAATAGCATTTATTTCTATACCGCTTATCAACTGAGTGTTATCTAAGCGGTTTACAATGTGTTTTAGCTAATTGCCCCCAACAAGCCGGGTACTCATTTTACCGACCTGCGGAAGGATGGAAGGCTGAGTCAACCTTGGAACCTGGCAGGATCGAACTCACAACCTTGTGGTTGCAGTACTAGCATTTAACCACTGCGCCACCAGGGCTCCCTTTCCAAATGCTTGGAAAATGGGCACATTGCCTCTTCTAAATGATCTATGGACCAGTCCTTTGATTAGTCTTCTGCTAGTTAAAATCTGCTGAAGGCTACTAGTCTTGTAAGACTAGTAGCCTTCAGCAGATTTTAACTAGGAGAAGACTAATCAAAGGACTGGTTCATAGATCATCACTTCCAGTAGCGGTGGCCTAGAAAACCTTGGGAGAATCTCTTCTTCCCATTTATGATAATTTAGGACACGCACTATATGTGTCTGATGAAGCTGGTTGCAGTCTGTGAAAGCTAACAAAACAACTAAGTGGCCTTATTAGTTGTTAAGATGCCACAAAACTCTTTGCTGTCTGCCCTTGCCTCCTCCCTGGGAGGTGAGAAATTAATAATGACCTACATTTTTATATCTTAGTGTGGCCAGGATATATAACTTCATTAACTCAACTCTAGACAGTGTGAAAATATGTTTAAAGGAAAATGCAGGCCCTATTAACAAAGCAATTTCTATTTCTACTCAAACGTAAGTCCCATTCAGTTCAGTGTGGCTTACCAAGGTCTTCTTGCAATCTAACTGGACTTTCAGTTTGAACCAGCAGTTTTTCCTGATTTTCTTGCAGTGCGACCAAGGCTGGGCATGGGAAATAACCTTTTGTCTATGTAAGTAAGCCTGGCATGATAATAGAACAAAATTAGTTATCTTTAAAATGCCATGGAAGTTCAAGATGGTTTGACTCTTGCATCCTGGGTTTTGGTTTCCAGAATACATATCAGGCTATGCAAACATCACAACTCCTCTACGCTTCTTTGTCATCCTGTAGTGGCAAGCCAACCATTACACATATGCTTAAAGAACTAATCTATTCTTTTAGCTAATCTAAGAATGAGACCTTTATCTTCACTTTCCTTGGACCTCTAACCTTTAAAGGTGAGCTAGACAGCTGCAGAAACCTGATCTCATTTTCTGCCCCTGGCAAGATTTTTCAAGTTCATCTTCTCCACCCCCCTTCTCTCAAAATCTGATGAAAAAATGAAATGTCATGAAAACAAGCTCTCAGGCTAAAAAACCTCTGTCTGTCTCTGTGACAGATGTCAGTTTGAAAGGTTTCAGGTCACCTGTCAGAAGTATGTCAGTATGATCCGTACAAACATCTACTCAACCTCTAACACTAACATGTGAGACCTGCTTTTTAGAATATGCCTTCTAAAAGAATCAAATGATTTCAAGTCACTGTTTCCCCACCTCTCCTTACTGTTAACTCTGATTAATGAGCCAAACTCTTAGGCATAAAAAAAAAATCCTTTAAAAGGACAGCTTGACCTTTATGTGCCCCTGGCAATGAACCAATCAGCATTCTCGTAATCCAAACACAGATGCCTGGAGCTAAACAAATTCTGTAGTTGTGAACAAGAATTCAGTTTGCTGTCAAAATATAATGATGAGCAGTACAGGGCAGCTTTTAAAAGAAAATATTCTGAATTAAATTAAAGTTAAAATGATCTTGATTAATAAGTGTAGTAATCTCAGTAACTTTATACCTCCTTCATAAGACTAATAATTAAATCCAGATATTTACATGTATCTGTTAAATCTATTTAAAGTCACAGAATAGGGGCACAGGCAGACACATCTAAACCATTCTACAGAGCCCCTTCACAGTTTCCTAATACTTTGTGTCAGATCCATTGGTTACATAATTCTGTAACTCAGATTTTGTTTAATTAATGGGGCCAAACCTTTCATGTTGTCATAATATTTACATTGTTTTCCAAACTGAAACTCCTTTATTCTTTTCTCTTTAAAAATACCACAGTGCATGGAGGTCTTGATTTAAAAAATACCCTGAAAAACTGAAAAGAAAATTCAAGGCCTATAACATGATCCACAGCCACCCCATAGAGGTAAGTTGAGCACTGTGTCACACTGAGCTGAGCATATACACAAAATGCAGTTTATTCTGTTCACCAGTACCTGAGTGTCAGCAGAATCAGTAGAACATTTCAGTTGTTTCCTATTGGGTATCTAGATGAGTTACTGCAAAGGATGTGCTTTGACCACACAATTTGGTTCAGACTACAATTCAGCACTTCAGAGAATGATTCACTTCAGCTTGGACCTCTTCAGAGTCCATTCAGTTTGATTCAGGTTGCAAGTCTCACTGAAGCTTAAGAAATTCAAATTGTTTTGCCTCCTGTCAGCATTCACTGGAAAGCCAAAAAGGGCTATATTTTCTTTTTCTTGGAACTGGATGAAAATAGTATATTGTTAAAAGGAGAAAATGCCTATCAAATTGCAAATAAATACATGAAAAATGAAAACATTTGTTTATGTAGATCTTTCTGAAATTTGAATATGATTTTTAGATAAAATCGTCTCTTCTAAGTGCATGCAGCCTGCCTAAATTTGTGTGAATAGATATAGGAATTTTGTCAGGAATAGCTTGCTGTAACAGATTTCCTCAGGCTGCTCCCGCAATTCCTAACCCGATGATCCTCTCATTGTCACCTTATTTTCCAGTCCCCTTTAATATCCCTCCTTAGATCAGAAGCTCTAGGCTTTCAGGTGACTTCACTGTGGACTATAGTGTGTGTTTGCTTTGTATTCTTTTTGGTATGCATGACCCTCATTGGATCAGGGTTTAAATCTTTTTAAATAGTAAAGTGTGGTGCTGTTGTAAGAATGGTCATTTTACAATCCTCTTCCTCTTCCAAAGCACAATGATTCAAAATATGCCCTAGGATTAGAAAAGGGACCTGTCAGTGATTCAAATCCAATCCCTCCTCCTTTATCTCCTTGGCATTTCCACTTAAATGAAATCTAAAATATTGTATTTTTCATTTCTTTCTCAAATCATGCCCAACACCCAAGTATTCTGATCTTTCCTTCTAAATACTCACAGCCACCTGTCCACCCTCTCTGTCCCTGAAATTTCCATGAGGAGTGTCAAGGTCAGAAGAGATCTTTTATTTGTTCTGTTCAAATGAAATCCCTGCTCTGCTTATCATCTTTATTATGCCAAGGTTTTCTCAGTGAATTTTATTCATATCAAGCTGAATCCAAATCTGTAAGGAAAAGACTGTACAAACTAGAAGATCTCATGGATGGAAAGGGAAGGGTGAATTTTACTAATGCTCTGTCCCGCTGAGCCATCTATGTTCTTGGGATTCTTCTCAGAACAGAGTGTTGAAGTCATGCTGTGGGCTAAAAGGGACAGCTAAAACTGAAGAACATTACATTGGTTGGAGCCTGTTTCTCCTGCCAATGGAAAGAGCCATTTTATATATGGGAGATTACTGTATACCTTATACAAAGTTTTGGTGCAGTCTTGACAGTCTGAGAACAGAGGTCATTTGTATATAGTATTTTTAAAATAGAAAACTTAGTACTCTGTAGTCCCAAGTTGTCACAAACATCTTGAAAAGGACACCCACCAGTCAGAACTACTTATGAGGTGCCTGCCTCATACGCTAAGACATTAGTAGCCATTGGCAATACTTCAGCAATGTCTAGGGAAGTGCTCCCCACTCCTGCTTCAAAGAATGCAAAGGGGCACTTACAGAAAACTAGCAGGTGGGCATATTTTAGGGACAGCTTGTTTGGGCAGCCTTGGGCTCACATACTTTTGTACTCATACAAAGAGTACAGTAAGAGTATGCTTCTGTCTAGAAGCAAGTAGAACACAGCTTATCAGCAGTCATTCCTACGTACATACTATTATTAATAAAGAACCTGAAATTGCTAAGATTTGTACAATTTCTCTTTCTAAATGGCAAGAGCTACCTGTAGGCTTACAATCTGGGTGCAAACTACTTGGGTTGGATATTGCTTAGGTGGTGTGTTATAACAAGGTTCAGAATGAAGCAAAAGATCAAGCTGTCCCTATGATTATTCTATGTCTGATGTTTACAGCATATTTTTTAAAGACCATTTTTACTGTAATTTGCTTCTCTTATTTCTGAACGGTATTGAGTACAAAGAAGTAACTGAATTTAACCACAAGCTTCATATTGATTCTTTTAAAGCAAGCATTGAAATTGCAGCTTTCTGTTGGGAAAAACAGCCATTGTTGTGAACATGTTATTTTTTTTTAACCTATACTGCAAAGAAGACATTTACATTGACCTAATGTTTTACACTATAACATGAAGACTTGTGTTAATACTAGTTTAATGCCTTGTTTCATGCATTTCAAGCCAGCAGATCCCCATCTTATGTATCATTTCATATGGCTGGAAGTGTTGACGCTGGGTTATTTTATTTATTTATTTAAATATTTATATCCTACTCTATATCTGAGAATGTTAGAGTGGTGCTCAATAAATTCACTTTAAGACAATAAATAATAATAATTTTAAAAGACTAAAAATTTACCAAATTATTTATAATTTAAAACCAGACAAATTAAAACCAATTAAAATAATTAAAAATAATGACGTAATGTTACATGATATAAAACCAGTTGTTAATTGTGCATCCATAGTACTGAATAGTTTCATTCCTAAGGACTCATCTAGAGTTGCAGTTAACTGAAACCAGTGATTGTATGATATACAGGTGTTCAGGATGTAATGGTATAACAATTATTTTTTTTAAAGCCAGGAAAAAGTGTTGAGCTCATAGGCTCCCTTCTGCTCTTTCTGTCTCCCCAGGCACAACTGAGCGCCTTTCTACACTACACTGTTACAATGCTATTATTCCACTTTCAACATCCTATGGAATTCTGGGGCCAAAGAGCTCTCTGGGTGAGAATTCTAAATGCCCCTTCCTAAACTGCAAACCCCAGGATTCCATAGGATGTTGAAAGTGGAATAATAGCACTATAACAATGTAATCTGGAAAGGCCCTGAGTGAGCACTTTGGTCCTGATCAGTTTAATCCACAACTTCTTATTACACCCAAAAGATGGAACTGTGGTTTAATGTTATTTAACTAAGCAGGATCTGAAACTACAATTTTCTTCTTGTTTTAGATCCTGATTAGTAATCTGACATGAAATTTCCAATCTTTGGGGCGTAATGAGAAAACTGCAATTAAAGAGACTATTAACAATGTCCCAAAGGCAGTGTGTGAAGTCAGGAAGTGACATGAGGGATTGATACCTGTTCCCAGCTTAACAAAATATGATTTATTAATCCAGGAAAGTTACATCCATACTCAGCTATATTAAATAGGCAGGTATATTTAAAAGTCTACATCATTTTATTTAGTTTGTGAAACAGATTTGGCATGCTCTAATGGCTGCCTATGAACTGATATCAGCTTATGAGTCAATTGAAGCTAATTTCCAGTTGCCTTTGCTTGTTTTATTCGAGGTGTGATAAAAATGTTGCTCACAGTTTCATTAGAGGAAATTGTTTTCAGAAGCTAACAGAGACTGATAATAGTTTTCAAAAGCTGCAAGCTTCATATGTAGTAACTGTATATTGCACAGAGGGAAGGGATGGAAGATGCAGGAAAAACGTAGCTAGCTAATTCACACATGTAAACTAGATGTTACTTCTTTTGGGGTTTTGTATCTGGATAATTGCAATTTTTGTAGTGTTTGATTTTTACTTTGCCAGGTAGAGTTAAACTATGGAATTCACTACCATAAGGTATAGTACAATCAAAGTATAGAAAGGCTACCATCTTACTGCTGGCTTTAAAGGAGAATTAGACAAATTCATGGAGAATAAGGCCATTTCCGCACTAGACTATTACAGTGTTATTATTCCACTTTCAACATCCTATGGAATCCTGGGGTTTGCAGTTTAGGGAAGGGCCTCAAAGGCCCCTCCCTAAACTGCAAACCCCAGAATTTCATAGAATGTTGAAAGTGAAATAATAGCACTGTAAGGGTCTAGTGTGGAAATGGCCTAAAGCTATCAATGGTTATTAGTCATAATGGCTATATGCTGTATTATCAGAAGTGGTTTGTTTCTCAAGGCCAGTTAATAGGAACAAGTGAGGAAAGTGTTATGACTCACATGGCCTGCTTGTGGGCTTTAGGTGTTCAGCTGGCCAACTGGATTAGGGCCCTTTTTGCATGTTACCTGTTTGCACGACGGGGGAGGGCGTCTTGCGCAAGAAGCCTCCTCCGAAACACTGCCACTTCCCCGCTCTTTCCTACTGCAGGTTGCTTCCTGTTAGCGCGACTGTCGTGCTAGCGCCCCTTCCTTCCTTCCTTCCGCAGGGCAATGTGGGAGCTGTGGGCTGCGCTGGGGGAGGAAGCACGACCCGCCCAGCTCGCCGACACACCGCACGCAAGTAAGTGCGCGAGGGCGCCGTGAGCATTGCACGAGCGTGGGGCATTTTTGGCTTAAAGCCGAAAATCAAAAAATGCGCGCATGCCCTGCTTCAGCCTCGTGAGCGTCGCGCAAGTGGGAGTGCGTCGTACGGAGCGACGCTCCCATTTGTGTGATGCTCAGGGGACGCTCGCATAAAAAAAGAAGAAAAAAAACATGCAAAAAGGGTCTAGATCTTCCCTTGGTGTAATCCAGGACAATTCTTAGATTCTTAGGTTCTTGGAGTAGTAATGAGACACCATATGCATTTCATATTTATTTTGTTTCTATGGGACTACTACCTCATACATCTTCTAGAAAGGCAAAGAATAACTGCCAACCTTATTCTTTTCAACATTTCACTATCATTGACTTTCTACATTCTATGTAACTCCTTAACTCCTTCCAAACTGTGTGTTGCGACATGTTAGTGTGTTGGCTGCACTGTGTAGGTGTGTTGTGTGAATGTAAACAGGTGCCTCTCCTGCCACTGTGGCAGGCCAAGCCTGGGTGAAGGGGTTGTCTCCACTTACTGAATTACTTACTGAATTACTATGTTGCAAAATGATGCATGTTTAAAAAGTGTGTCACCAACATGAAAAGTCTGAAAAGCTCTGCCTTAACTCTTTGCTGCTAGGTGTCACTGTTATTCAGATCCTGTCTGCTGTGAGGTGATTTCTGCACCTTACCTGATCCCATTGTCCTCCTGTCTCATTCCTGGCAGTGTCTTTGCTGGGAAGGGAGTGTGACAGGAATGCTTTCCTCCACACCCAGCTGGCTCTCTGTGGAGGAGAGTGCGAGCAACACATGCCAGTCTTCCCCAGCACAGGTGGACTCTTTCCCATGCTGTTCTGGGAAAGGAAGTGCCTCCATCATGCCTCCTGCCCTTTCACATGGCAGGTAAGGATGGGAGCATTGCATGATTGCAGGCACTGAACGGATTTATTCCATTAAGTGAATATCCCACAATCATGATGGGTGGTGGCGGGGTGGTGGCAGGACTGTGACAATGTTGTGCAGAAGGATGACCTGCTGACCACTGCCATCCCATCCCCCTAGTGGGCCTGTGACACCATGCAGAAATGGGCTGAGTGTGTGCAGGGCTGATACTTCCATCAGAAGGAGCTCATTAAACCCACCAACTCACACAACCCCCAAGACAATATGCATATCGTATTGCAATAGCAATCTTTTTCTAATAAGTAACACAAAACAACTGGTGGTAAGTATTGATAGGACCAGCTCTCCCTGGACGTTATGTATTGGAAGAATGGAGTTTCAGGTGGTGGTGAGTTTCAGCAGAATTGGATCTCCAGTAAATCTTGACAAAGCAGAATCTCACCTGGTAGTTGCTGTCAACAGGACTGGAACTGCAGGAATGGGAAGTCTTAAAAGGATGTGATCTCCACTTATGGTATTAGTATCACTGGAGTTCCATAGTCAGCAAGCCTTAATAGGATCACACATCCCTCTTTCTTCTACCTATAGCAGGCTCTTCACACTTGGAATCTCTGGCCCTTTCCGCACCTTACTGTTTTCCAGCTCTGGGGTTAGGGGATCGCGTGAGCAGCCTCCAGCAAAAGGCTCTCGCGTCTGGGGTCCTTCGGCTCCGCACCACCTGCCTGCTCGCGCAAGAGCCCAGCCTCTTCCTTCCTTCTGCAGTGCAGTGTGGGAGTTTCCCAGGCTGTGCTGGGGCAGGAAGCATGACCGGCGCGGCTCCCGAGGCACTGCATGCCAGGTAAGTGTGCGCGGGGCCCGGGAGCAATGCGAGATCGTGCATCATTTTTGGCTTCTAGCCGAAAATGAAAAGGTGCACAATCAGCCCCTGCCGGCCACTGGAGCATCACGCGATTGTGAGTGCGTTGTGTGGATCGCTCCTCACAATTGCACGACTTTCCAGGCCCTCTTTCTCATGGAAAATGCTGTGCGAAAAGGGCCTCTGTCTGGGATTGTAGGGGAGTGGAGCTCAGGAAGGCTGTTGACTGGAAGTCCTGCAGCTGTCCGGCACTGGGAAAGAGTCAATAGATGTACTGCACAGGCTTTCTGAGCGGATCTTTCCCCTTTCGCTCTTAACTGTCTTCTGAACTGATCATGGCAGGTGTGCTCTTCTTCCTTCCTCTGCTGGCTGGATCCCATGCCCTTATACAATGCCAGCTGTGCCTCTGTCTGTCATCTGTCCCACCACTGAAGGCTTTTTCTTATCTAAATGAGTGGTTGCCACAGCAATTCCTTGGATGCTTTTTGTAGGTGGCACCCTCAGGAGTGACAACACAGATATCTGCAGCACATCAAGACAGGTAATAGTGAAGACACTGGGACAGGTGCCTCTATAAGTACAGCCCCTCTACACTAAGTCATGACATGAACAGAGATCAGACATAACCACTGGTGTACCATTGGTGTATCTAGTGGTGTATCCAACACCAGCAACATCTGTAGGGTTTTCCCTGCTGGTGGTACACATTTTCAGTATGAAGAGAGCGGCTACAAAAAAGAGAGGAATCACAGATACCGGCACAATCTGTGCATGGTCTGGCAGTGTGTGGTCTCTCCACTAACTTAAATACAGAGGGGCATATTTCATAAATGCCCTCCATCTGATCTTGGAAGCTAAACAGGCTCAGTCCTGGGCCCTTTTTGCATGGCATTTGCCATGCGAAAGGGCCCCTTGAGCGTTGTGTGAATGTGACGAGCAGTTCACATGATGCACTCACATTTGTGCGACGCGCCAGGACCTGGCAGGTGCTGCTTGCGCACTTTTTCATTTTTGGCTCTGAGCTGAAAATGGTGCACAATCGCGCATTGCTCTGGGGCCCCACGTGCACTGTCCTGGCATGCAGAGCTCCGGAGCCACGCCAGTCACGCTTCCTGGTCCAGCGCAGCCTGGGAAACTCCCAGGCTGCACTGCAGAAGGAAGAGGCGGGGCTCTTGCATGACCAGGAAGCAGCTCCGGAGCTGAAGGAACCAGGACAAGAGAGCCTCTCTCTGGAGGCTGCTCGTGTGATCCCCGCACCCCAGTGCCGAGAAAAAGTGAGTTGTGGAAAGGGCTCTGGTTATTACTTGGATGGGAGATCACCAATGAATACCAGGTGGTGTAGGCTATATTTCAGATAAAGGAACTGAGCATTCGTTGCCTAAGAAAACCCTATGAAATTCATGGGGTTGTCATAAGATGACAGGTGACTTGAGGGCACATAATACACACATGTACTTCATCCAGCATCATGTCTGGAATAAAACATTATTACTTGGTAGATGTTATTTAAATTTCTTATAATACTAATTCAGATCTTTACTTTTTAATTGGGTCTATATCAACAGGTGGAATGATGTATTTTTTCTCTCTCCATCTCTCTTAACCTTTCCGTAGGACAATATACTTCTTATGAATCAATAGGATATCATTGTCTTGGCTGACCTAATTCTTTCCGCCTTCTTCATATTGTTTTTGTTCTTAGAACATTTTAAACACACAATAAATCATTCATTGTAACTTTCTTCCCTCTAGTTATTCTTGATGCTTAGATTGTGGCACTTTTGCTCTCCTGCATTACAGCAATAGCTAAAAGGTTTGCAGACTGACAATCAAGGAGCAAGCCCGTTTTAGACCTAATAAATTAATTACATCCTAAAGAAAGATTTTCACCAACTGTCCTTATTTTCTATTGCCATTTTCATCTGGCCGGCCAGCCAACCAAATACTGAGGGGGCATTATTAAAGGTTATCATGAGAAATGTTGAACAATTATTGGTGTCACACTGAAACAGCACATTAACATTGCCACAAACAGAATTTCCTTTGTAAGAACAGTGCTTTGATGTTTTGATCCCTATCAAGAAATATTTGAAATCCTAATAGGGGTTAAGTAGTAATAGTGGGAAAGATGGATTTCCCAGCTAAAATTAATATTTCTGAGCAGCACTAAAATTAATTACTCTGGAGTTGTAGGCAGGCAGCAGGTTTATGGTAAATGACAGAATGTTTGCAAATTTTCCTGACTACTCGATTAGAAAATGCACCAAGTAGAGGCGTCAGCCAAGCATGCATTATTTAAGTGGTTGGTGTCTGGCGACAATCTGGAAGCTACAATTGTTGTGGTTGCCCGTAGGAAAATTCGCACTTTCTGAGGGAAATTCTTTCACCTTTGTGTGCCCACAGCACAGATCTCTCTTCATGGCAGCTGTAGGATGCACAGGAACTCTGTGACCTGGAAAATGTGGGACAACTGACACAAGGTGACCCTTGAATGCTGGGGTAGGCCCAATTAATTTAAAATTTTGCTTGGCCTTGTCTCTTCCAATTTTCTAAATCCTCTGGAAAAATGATTAATGCGTACACTGCCAATGCGAAAATATTTTTGACCCTATTAAAGTCGACCAAGGGTAAACCAAGTGTAGGCTGGCATTGTATCAAACTAGCTTTATTAAATTTGATTGGAGAGTTGTGTGAGGAAGGGACAGACAAGGACATTATTTTGCACAGTAACTCCCTTTTAAATGAAAACATTGGGGAGAATACAAAATGCCAATGTTGTCTGGTGAGGAGTCTTGCAAGATTTTGTGAGTATTTGAATTTTATCTGACTTCCTTCAGGTTTTTTGTAAAGGCCACTCACTTTAATATATAATACTGTTCCATCACTGTAACTTACTTCATTTGTAATGGCATGGCTTATTTCCTTTACTCGTAATTATTATTGCTGTGTGTCTTTCTGAGGGCTTTTCAACTGCTATCTGTAATATTCAGTGCTTCAAACTGTCTCCTGAAGTACAACCCAACAACCACAAACATAAACAAAACATTGTGGTCTTTCACTTTCCTCTGCCAACAGGGGATGGAGAGACCTTGTATTTGGGATGTGGCATATATATGGAATTTCTGGGTCATGACCATAAACTAAAGTTCTGTGTAGCAACATCTCCAGAGCCATTGCTGGTTTGTTTATGGTATTTTCAACTCCTTCCCTCCTTCCTTCTGTCCTTCCTTCCTTCCTTCCTAAGTGGATGGCATCTCATTTCTTCTTGGAGTTTAGAATGGCTAACTGAGATAGTTTAGGCTGAGAATAGGTTACCCAGTGAACTTCATGGCTGAGCAAAGATTTGAATTTGGATTTGGAATTTGGATTTTTCCCAACAGTAATGTGATGCACACATATACATTTGCATTCATATTTGAAAGTAAATATTCAGTGAAGTCAACTGGAGTTATTTCTAAAAATTTTTTTTTTGTACTGGATGCTCAGAAAGTTTCTAATGGTATACAATTCAACCTACCTCTCTGTGCAAAAAAGGGAATTTAATTTACTTTTGATCACATGTACCATAAATCAGCTACTGGCCCTGTGATCATATAAGCAGATCCACTACGTGCATGCATCTTAGTGAAATGGATAAGCAAATATTGCAAATAAATGTGTGTGGTTCTTTTCTCCAATCTAGCTGTTAGGGCTACATTCATGGAAATCTTGCAGAAAATCAGCAAACATATTAGTTATTTCAGTGTGTGTGTGTGTGTGTGTGTATGAGTTTTCACTTCTGATTTGTCCTAGTTTAAAAAGTGAACAATGGAACTACTGTTTTTCTAACAGGATTCTATGTATGTAGCTCTATTGGGACTCTCATACAGAAATGTAATTGAAAAATTTGTAAAAGGTAATATAGTGGGCCCACAGTATCTGCTAGGGTTTGATGCCAAGACCTCTCATGGATTCCAAAATTCATGAATGCTTAAGTTCCATTATGCATAATGGTGTAGTAAAAGGTGTCCTTGGCAAAATCAAAGTTTGTTTTGGGATTTTTTGGGAATATTTTCAAGTCATGGTTGGTTTACTCTATGGATACAGAATCTGTGAATATGGAGGGCAAGTGTGGAAGTTGTGTCCCTACCTCTGGGCTATTTCCCTTCCTCCTCTCCCATTAAATCTTCTGCAGCCCCCCACGGCATTGGTGCTCAGGGCACATACCCTACTTACCCCACCCTAGATATGCCTCTGATTGTGATTTACCTTGAATAATATTTGAAAACACATGGATCACACTGGCTGCAGCAAGAAAAAGATGTTTAAAAATACTAAAAGAAAGATATACTGTTCATACCTAAAGATTTTTCCCCCGCACTTTTAGGACATTGTTCAGGTTTGGTAGTATGACTGAGACTATATTCTGGCTTTTGTTGTACAAGTTAGGTTTTGACCAAAAGAATTTAATTCCTCCACACCACAGCAAGGGCTTGGTTGGTATTAGAGAAATAATGGGCAGAATTTACACCTGAGAGAACTGCTTTGCTTCTCTTGTATCCCACTCTAGAACATCAAGATGACTGAGAGGTGCTATGATAACCATCTTTAAATACGTGAAGGGATGGCATGTAGAAGACAGAGTAAGTTTGTTTTCTTTTTTCTTTTAATAATGAATTTTATTAAGAATATACAACACATACATACAAAACAAATTAAAAAAATTAAACCACAACCACACACAACTACAGAAAAGAGAGAAAAAAAAAGAGACACAATACAATATGAACATATCCTAAATACCAATTACTAAAAACGAACCCCAGTCCTTAACACTAAATTCCAAATACTAACACTAAAGAAAGCTAGTTTCCCACTTTCCTAATGCAAGCTGTTATTCATTCTATGAAAAGATAACTTCTCTAACTGCAAAAAGCTTGTGTTCTACTGCTCCACTGACTAGGACATGAAACAAAGATTCAGATTACAAGAAAAAGATTCCACTTAAACATTAAGAAGAATTTCCTGATGGCAAGAACTATTTAAAAGTAGAATGAATTGGCCTGTCTCCTTCTTTGGGAGTCTTCAAATAGAAGGCAGGTAGACATCTTTCAGGAGTACTTTAGTTGTGTATTTCTGCATGGCAGGGGGTTCTACCAGATGGCGCTTGTGATCCCTTTCAACTCTTGTGATTCTATGATTTTACAATCAACCAACTTGATCCTGGTGCAAAGGACAATAATACTTACATTTAAGTAACTATGCTCAGGAACCTGTTTTGGGGGAGCCAGAACAGAAGAAAGCTTACAATCTTTGCACACAAGAATCCATTTCCAAACTAACCTAAACTTTCTTCATTGCAGAAATACAATTCAAGGGTCTCTTTGTTGCTGGTACTGAGAAACAACTGGAGACAGAAATTCTTGTCAACGTACTGTAAATCACTCATGGATGGACCAGGAGAACTAAATCTAACTTCATCTTGCTTCTTTTAAAGGAGTTTCTACACATTCCTGTTTTGTTCCTGAAACCTTCATATAACTCCCTTGATATTAATTCCAAGCAATCTGTTCCTTTGCTTTAAAATAACATAAAAATCTATCTAGAATGTATTCAGCCTAATTTAAATTTCTAGGAAACAAGGCAGCCTCTGGAAATACTTACAGATCCTAAAACTGATTCAGTGGCAGTAGGCACCAGCATTATACTTGAATTGCTTCATAGCTGTAATAGAATATTATCTCAGCAAAGCAGCCCCAAGAACAAAAAAGGCATTATTTGCATGATTCTGAGCTACTTTAAATACATAGAACACTGAAGAAGAGTTCAGTAAAGGGTGGAAAGCTGTAAACTATACAAGTCTATTTTGCTATGGGAGAAATGGACAATTTCAAAAGTGGCTACTGAATTGTAGCGTTTTGTTCTTTCACTTACATTTTTTCACTTATATCTTAATCTGATTGGGTTATCTTCAAAGAGCTAACAATCTTACATACTTAGGCATATTTGTCAAGTGCTCTTTTTGAGTGTACAAAGAAACAAATACCTGCATACATTTTGTGGTGGAGAAAACTGATTCACTGTGAGCCAAATTAATGAATCAGCAAGCAGTATCTAGTTGTTTTTATGGTCACAGATCTATTGGACAACCAAGTATCTATGCTAGAAGCCTGGTGTGTGGGCTGGGTTTTATGTTTGCATATTCATATAACTTGGGGAGTGAAGAATGAAACATTGTGTTGTACCTAATCAACCCTTCTTTTTGCAGGAACAGGTAGTGTGATTCCCCATTGCTTTTCAATGATCAGTGTTCCTTCCAAAGAGCTGTGGGACCTCCAGAGCACATGAAAGATGTAGTGGGTGCTGCAAGTGGGGAGAATGAATGATAAAGTCCCATTAAGCAAGAAGAAGTCCAGTTGTATCATGTTGAGTTTTGTCTGTATTTCAAACAGGAAGCTTCACGTGCAATTCTTACTGCTTGTCCTCTGATAATTGTCTCAGCTCATACTTTCATGTTTAGTAGCCTGTTGCATTCAAAATGTGCTTTAAAGATGTCACCATGTTTGTGCTCCATTGTAGCTATTGAGATGTCTATGAATGTGCACTCATGTACATTACATTTTTAAAAAATGACGCACACATATTATTACTTATCTTGGAATATTAATTTTCAGAAATATTGACTGCATCATTATGCTAAATGACAGTAAATTGATTTCTGGGATACTTTGCATAGATGCCTTTAAACTGGCCATCAAGAGTAAGGTGAATACCCTCAAAATAAATTGTGTACCTTGGAGAATTTATGTCTTTCATGAAATCTGTCTCCATATTTCTGGCAAATATTTTCAAATACTTAATAATTTGTTTCAGTCATTTATATGAGAATCCTTATTTTTTCAGATTTCCTTGCACCTTTCATTTCATTGAGGTAGATTTTTAACTGGTAGATTAAGGTATATATATATATATATTTTTTTCCCCCCACCTGAGCCTCAGGAAGAACTTCCTGGCGGTCATAGCTGTCTGGCAGTGGAATATGCTGCCTCGGAGTGTAGTGGAGTCTTTTTTTTTGAGGTTTTTAAGCAGAGGCTGGATGGCCACCTGTTTGGAATGCTTTGATGTGATGATGTCTATGATATTCATTTGAAGATAAGGACTATTCCATACTATAAGTGAACCTGCACTCATCATTTCGATCTTTCTTTTCGATTGTACAGTCCTCCCTCTACATTTGTGGGTTTGACCTTTGCAAATTTGATTATTTGTGAGGCATCTACTTGCCTCCCCCATTTTCCTCCTCCCTTTCCTTGCATTCCTCACTCCAGGCTTGCAAGGCTTGTGTTTAAAATGAATATTTTTTTCCTTTTGGGTGAGCAAAGCCCTCTCCCACTGCTGAAGATGTGGATTTTCTGCTATGTGGTTGCATGTTCTGTTGTGTATTGGCTGCTGATTGGTTAGGTGCTCCTTTCTCAAGATGGCCAATGGAAGTAATTAGAATTCCAGAACTCTCCTCTTCTTTGTCCGAGGAAAAAGTACTGGTAAGTCTTTTAGGTTGCCTTCCCCTGTCCCAAACGCCAGGGCCAGAGGCAAAAGAATGGGAGTGGAATCAAGAAAGGGGGTTATTCATCAGTTTTTCACTTTCACGAGGGTTCTGTGCTGAACCCTTGTGAATTTGAAGGGGCTACTGTTTTCTCTATCCTGGGCTGTTCTGGAATCTTTCTTTCTGATACCCCTTTCTAAGTGGATGGCAATAAGTTCTACACTCCCCTCATAGTTTTTGCAGTTACAGAACTAAGCATGTAATGACATGACAATTGCAGTTTGACCCATTTCTTCATGCAAAATTACCTTTGTATGGTGATCCAGATGTGAAAATTAAGTAGAAGCCTTTTTGAATGGAACATATGGACTGATAGGGCAATTTTCGCTTTGGATCAATTTATTGGTCATGATGATGTGCTTGTTTCTCTTATTTCTTCATCTGAGGATTAGATAGGATTTACCAGTTTCTGATGAATAGCCAAATTTACCATTGCAACATTTGTTGGTATCTAAATATGATCCTAGAGATTTGAGTGCTTCAGCATATCCTTTGCTCTAACTGAATCAGTAGAGAAAAAGAAACCTCAATATGTGTAAATATTTGTTTCCGGTTAATTTATATGATATCAAGGTTTTCAGGAATTAATTGGACTGTCATATTTTGCCTAATCAAAGGTCTGTGGTTTTGGCTTCCTTACCCACAATATCTATGGTTCTTCAGAAATGATGTTCCATGTATACTGGACACACAATGCCTTTGTAGTAAGCGTTAGAGCAAGTCAGCCAATTGGTAGTGTTGTGATACACCAGGTATGCCTTTTAATGTACAGTATGGTCAGACCCATTTGCTCATTGTCAAGGGGAAGTTCTTACTTGCATTAATTTTGGATTAATCTTTGAGTCTAGAGAAATCTTTGAATTTTGCAGATGTTCATGTGTTTTTAAGTTATATGCCCCTTTCTTGAAAGTTAGCTACTGCTCAATGGAAATGGATTCACCATGCCTTTTATATGGCTAAAGATTTTATGGTGAAGATAAATGCCTACTTATGGGACTTACAACCCTTTCAAGGTTTAAACACATGTTACATGGATGACAATACCACCTGATTATCTTTTTGGACATTTGTAGACCATTTATTGAAATTTATAAATAAAGTTTACGAATACATCTTTTACCCACAAATGTTTATTATAATTTTTATGAGTTTTATTTGGGATAATTTATGATTTTTATGATAATTTATATGATTTTTACATAACAAAAAATAGAAGAAAATGGTGGAGGACAGCGGTTACAGGGACAAGCCTCTCAGGGAATAATGGAAACACTGAAGTCCAGCCAATTAGCAGAAAAAAGAATGAGATGGGGGTAAAGTTGTTGGTACTCAGTAGCTCTCATATTCCATACTTACTTTTATGAACAGACCTCAGAGTTCACATCGAAGGCCAAAATGATCACAAATTCCAGTACATTTGGGTCACACTCAACATATAACTCTGCTTCTTTAGCCCATATATGAGACAAAAAGTTATTTCCTGTTTATCTCAAAAATGGCTTTGCATTTATCAGAAGGCCCACACAGGAAAGATTCACCACAAGGGGCAAGATTGCAGGACATATTTCTATCAGATTCCAAACCATATAAGGCATCCTGGGACCTGTACATAGGACCAGCTTCACAAGCATTTAACTGCATGAGAAGTTTCACTATCAAACTGCAGCTTAAATGACATACCAGTATAAATTCATAACCCATTAAGATGAACTTAAGCTGCTGTGGTTTCCTTCCTTCTGTATCTCTGCCGTTCACCATTTTTGAACTATCTTATCATTTAGTTCAAAGAGCCAGCATAATGCAGTGCTTTGAGTGTCAGATTAGGGTTGCAGGAGACCAGGGTGCATGCGCTTGGTCACACATAGAAACCCATTGGGCAGCCTCAGGGTAGTTACATTCTCTCACTCTATGATGAAGGCAATGGCAAACCTTCTCTGAATACATCTTATAAAGAAAACCCCATGATACAGTCACCACAGTTGGAGATAGACATGACAACCTCATTTAGTTGCTGCTTTATCTGGTTGTAATTTATATTTGTGATCCCATTTTGAGACTTGAAAAGAGAGGTACAGCTTTAAAAACAATAAATATATTAATAAAAATATTTAAACAGTTGTGGCCTTTAGGCAAGTCACCTTACTGAACATGGTATAGACATTTCATGACCACTACCATCATCTTCATTCTGTGGCAATGTAAAGACCAACAAATTTATTACAGCACAAGCTGTCAAGGCTTATGAATCCACAACAGATCAATTTGTTAATCATTAAACAATAGCAGATTAATTGTTGGTTTTATTTCCAGTTACTTGGTACAAGTGCCAAGTATTTCTGTTGACTTCATAAAAAAACTACACATCACAGAATTTTTGGGCAAATTCAAATGAGACCTGCCACATCCAGCTCGCCATTTGGTTATTTATCTGAGATTTGCACAACATTTATGTCCATTCATCTTGGTCACACGGAGATAACTCAAAGTATCAGTACATTGTAATATGCTAAAACTTCTCTAGTGTCACATTTTGTTATATAGAGTTACAACGAAAAGAAATTTAACAGGATGTGACATGGTGTAAGTGATGCACTGACATGTATAATTTAGAGACTACACTCTTGTTGGAAGCAGACACCTGCAATTAATTTCGATATTGGGAATTCAAAATGAAACTGATGATTAAAGCCAGAAGGGACTTGGAATACACATTAAGCTCATGAACTGGGGCAGCCCCTCTGTTTACTAAACAGTACATTTGTTAAATGTATCCTCATGACTCAGTTATGAATATCATTGGCCTCAGAACATGTTATGCATGGAATCAAAACTTAACCTCTGAATGTACATAAATGCTAACCATTACATTCTTTCAAAGTGAAATACATTTGAAGTGTTACTTATAGTATAAGGTATGCTTTCTTTTGCTTTCTAATTTTTAATTAACCATCTTTCCCTCTTTTCAGAAATTTTAATTACCTCCACAAATGAAGGTACGCACTAACATTTGTGTAACTAACTATTCAACTCAATTTCCAGATAATTATGCAAGCCTATTACTACAAAAGAAGCTAGGAGGAAAAACTTAATTTGGGGGATTTGGTGCTATTGTCGTGATGATGTTAGATTTAAAAACAAAACAGATGTTTTAACAGAACGTACTAGATTATCGTTTATACATCCCTGACATGAAGTTGCTTACACATAAGCAACCCCCACTGAGTTTTAGTGTCATTTTCTTCTGAAAGTGCAACAGTGTTCTGACTCAAAGATTTCTGATACCAACAAACAGGCGCTCTGAATAAAATATACCAATGCCCAGGATACTTCATCTTCACAAAACTGGTTGCCATAATAGCTTTACAATGGATCAGATGAGTTAGTGCAATGTTATACAATTATAATATTCATACCAGACACACATTTTTAATTTGATCTCCCTCTCTTCTCCCCTCTCTTAAATTTACAACTGGTTCCAGTCAAAAGGTTTGGGAAAGTTAGCAAGAACGGACAGATAAATCAATGTAACTTTGACCTCCACAAGACTTCATAGAGTGAGGAAGTCTTCTAACACTCTCAAGTTGCTCAGCTATGGTTAGTCTGCAGTGGATATTCTAAAGCTAGGGTTGGCCACTTTAAACACTTCTGTTTGCATCCCAGTGGTTCAGTGCTGATCTTTTTGTATCTTGCTTTTTTTTTTAAAAAAACAAAAACCCATTAACAATTTATGAATTACAGATACAGATAATTCTGAAATAAATGAGACAGGTATAATCAGAATTATTTTGTTTTCTGTTAACTAACATAATAATACACACTATAAGGTACATATTTGCTAACTTTGCTAACAGCATATGCAGACTTTTAAAAATAGAAACGCCTGTCCTAATACATCATAAATAGTAAATCACAGACTTTTCCCTTCGTGGACTAGATCCAGCGCTATGCTCACAGTAGAGGCAGGACTTTTTTTTCTCCCTCTCCCTTCAATTCTGCCTTTTTCTATTCACCTTTTTAATTTTTTAAAAAATAAAGACTCTGTGGTGGGTTATTTACTTGAAGTGGATACATCCAGAAATTAATATAAGATAACAGATATATCCGATGGTATGTAAGAAGACCCAGAAGACCCAAACCTTCCATCTTTGGAATTTGCATCCATTTCATTGAAATTCTGGGAGAAGACGAGCCCTTCCCCAAAACCTCCTGAACAATGAAGGTATAAGTAAGCGAATTCCACAAAATAAATATAAATAAATGAATTAAATAAATAAAGAATAAAAAATCTAGGTATAACAGTCATTTTAATTGTGTTTATCTTACATCACAGATTCATCTTTAAGCCCGTCCATTTCTTTCAATCTTGTGAAATATCTTTTATCAGCTTGCTTTTATTGAGATTAATGATCTAAGATAGGTCCCTAGGAATAATTATACCCACATAAGTGATAGAATTTGTGCACTATAGAAACTGCCATGCTTTAAATACGCTAGAGTCCATCTTGTCTCCTGCTGGCAATATTTCTTATTTGAACCACTTAATTGAATACTCTCAGATATTTTACCAAATTTATTAATCAACTGTACCAAAACAAGGATCAACTCTTGGGGCTTTGAAAAAGGAGAGAACTGATGAACATGTATGAAAAGTAAACAGGAGACAGAGTTCCATGTACATTTTACTAGAAATTTTTGCAGTTGTGTAGCCACTGAGGCAGGCCAACTTTGATAGAAGCTGAAATAGGTTGGGCTTTTTGAAAATAAATCAGACATGGAACTTTGCCTCCTGTTTACTTCTGCTTTGAAATGAACAGCAAAAGAGCATCTGCAAAAAGAATGTTTTTGAATTCTAAACCAACATGCACAAATCCACTGATCCTGGGATTTTGTCTAATAACACAAGTGTGATGAAGTTCTGGGGGTGTGGCTATCTGAAGTGCCAGTGCAGCTTGGAAGCAGGTTGCTAGGCAACCAGAATAGCACCTCAGGAGAGAAACCCAGTCCAGTTGTGTCTGGGAGGGGCTTGTGGATGAGGGAAAAAGTTAAAAAGTCAAGTACCTGTGGGTATTTTGATTTCTTCAGTGAGAGTCTGGCAAGGAGCTAGGGAGAAGAATCCTTCTGTCAGCCAGAGACGGTGGCTGTATTGGGAGATTTAGTTTGCAGTGGAAGCCTAGTGAGAAGCAGAAGCCCTAGCAGGATCTGGTCGGAGAGTGTGACCTAGATTGGAGATTGAGCCTTGGTGGGAGTCTAGCCAAAGTGTTTGCTATAGGATGGCGCCTTCTATGAAAGTCTAAAAATATAATTGAACTGTTTCTGAACAGAGGGCCTGTTATATTGTCTAAAAAGTGCACTGAGGAAATGTTTCAACTTTGACTTGTATATGAACTCCAACATGTTACTTTATTCTAATGGTTATTTTAACACATGTTACAATTTATCTTTGTAAACGCTGACTTGGTTTGAGTGGCCTACAGTGATAAGCAACGGCAGAAAACCCACTATCATAAAATTATTTAAGTGGTTCTAAAAAAACATTGAAAAACCTCATCCTTTTACACAAATATGGTGTTATAATGGGGGAGGCAGAATTGTGTAGTAAAGCCAGGGTATCTTATCAGATTTGGAACGGCCACACCGATCTGGGAGAAGGGGCTGTCACATTCTAAGTGCATATTTCACATAACTTCACATATATTCTAAACTGACATGTGCAAGTCCATTGATCCTGGAATTTTTGTTTAATAGCATATGCTAAGGGTTCCAAGACCAAATTGAATTTTAAAGGAGACAATGGACATTCCTGCCTTGCACCCCATTTCAATGTAAAAAAGGATGAGAAAAAAATTGGTCATAACCTATGCTCTTGGTATTGAACCAATATATTTTTACCAATATATAAATATTTTAGGATACACAAAATTACCCAATGCTGTGAAAATAAATGCCTAGTAAATTTTATCACCTTTTAACAAAAGCACAGCTCTTCTTCATGAGCTTGGTGCTGAAAATCACACAATTGTTACAGCATGCTGCAGGTTAAGATGACATTTTGAGCCATGAGTTCGTATTAAGAGACAATTAACTGACACAAGCATGGAATCATGAATGTCCATGCATCCTGTGATCAGAATTGTGCAGCTATATCCACTGCTCCAAAATTTTTTTTCAAGTGAATTGTGTGGTTCAAACACACAATAATACATGAAAAATGAAAGTGATTTTGTTGTTAGGTAAGGCTGCCAAGATCTCTCAATGAGCTCCGAAACCCTGTTTGGTCAGAAATTCTGGAAGAAAAATTATGTACTTTTCTGGCAGAGTTCCTAAACTCAGCCAGTTTATTTGATGTCCACTATTTTACTAATTAGCCATTTTCCACACCCTGCAAATTCTGGCAATGGCATGTTTTCCCTCTGGCTTTAGATCTGAGATCACATCTATCATCCCAGAAACTAATCCACTGAGAACAATACACACGCTTTAATTTTTCTCTTCTTTCAAAGTTTTGCATTTGGAAAGGACATGCTCAATGAAAAATGAACAAACGATAATGTAATTATAAAACAGGATAACCTATTAACTATAAGAAACTGGCAGTAACCGGTGTAGGCTTTTATCAATTTAAGCACTTAATACTATCACTCAATTACATGAGCTAAATTATCTGGCCCTGTCTTTCTGCAGCAGATCCCTTTATCTTTAATAGGATCCTTATAATGATGACCATGTGGCTTTGGTAACATCAGAATGCTAATCTATTCCCTGGCACTGGCCAAAGCATTATATGAGCCCTGAAATGGATCCAAGATTGGTAGCACCCCTATTTCAAACAGAAGCAAGAAAAGAGGACTGATCAGGTGGTGAAATGACTACTGTACAATGAGCTGCTCAGGAAACCTGTAAACGATCAGGCAGACTCTCATGTGTAATTAGTCTCCAGGGAAAGTAAAGTAGCTTTTGGAGACCACTTTTTTTTTTAAGCCCTTCACACCTTCCCAGCTGGAGGCACTGGCGGTCTGCGGCAACTTGACTAAAACACACACACGCACACACACACACACAAGCAGTTCCACATATAAGGAATTAGAACTTTGTACGCAACATGAACACAAGGGCTTAACATGTGCTGGCAAATTGGGAAAAGTAAAGAGAGAGAGAGATACTTTTCAGGTCAAATTAGTATTTTCAAACTGTTTTACATTTGGTTTTTAGCAAGTTTTTTTCTGCAATAGAATTTTTAAATGTAACGTACACCTCTCTACAATTTTATTTGAAAATGGACTATTTTCTTTTAAAAGGAAACAAAAAATGATAAATGCTTACACTCTGGGAGAAAACCCACACCTTTTTGTTATTTCTTGATGCCATTTTGGGTATTTCTGTGATTCTTTGACTCTCTTCCCTTGGTCTGAAAGGTAGATACAGCTCAGACAAGAAAACAGTAGATATAGCGTGATTCTCTCTGTCATATACACAAGCATGACTTGCACTTTTGCAAGGTATGTGAGACTCCAGAATGGACAAATGCCTTGTTCTCTGCCAAGTTCTTTATAGAATCAAGTAATCTAAATGTATCTACTGATCCACTTACAGAAATTCCTAATGAAGAAAACCACTATGTGAACAGACGCTTGGAAAACACTGGGGTTAAAGATATCATAGGTACTTAGTTGGCCATTAACACATAGTAGAATCACCATGGAGCCAGCATGCTGTGAGAGTCTGAGCATTGATCTATGACCCTGAGGATGACGGTTTGATTCCCCACTCAGCCATGGAAAACCACTGGGTGAACTTGGGTGTGTCACATACTCTCAGTAGCAGAAAACCCTGCAATAGGTTCACCTTAGGGTCATCGTAAGTCGGAAATGACTTGAAGCCATGAAACAACAACAAGCATCAACATGGCACTACCTTTCCACAAGGGTGGGAGTGTGTGCTTCTACGAGACAAGAGGTTATGCTGCTGGTGGCACTGCTGCTGGTAGGGTTGCCCATATTGGATAGGCTTTTGCTGAGGAGCCAGACTATATGTTCCAAACAGCTACTGGTCTGAAGCAGTGGGCTGGGGAGGGTGACATTGGTGAAGATAAAGAGATAAAGAGAATATCACCATAACTAAGGCCCTTTTCGCATGGCATTTGCAATGCACTCACATTTGCGCGACACTCAAGGGCCTGATGCAGACCATGCACGCATTTTTTTCATTTTTGGCTTGAAGCCAAAAATGCTGTGCGGTCATGCATTGCTCCGGGGCCCTGTGTGCACTTACCTTGTGTGTGCAGCCTCGGGAGCCAGGCTGGTCGCACTGCATTCAGAGCATGTGGGAGAAATAAATCATCAGGAACAAATGGCATGCCAATAGAGCTTGTTCAAGCTACAAAGACAGAATCTACTCTAGTTCTAACTGGCCCACAGACTGGAGATATTCAACATACATTCTAATCCTCAAAACAGAGGACACTGGGGGATGCAGTAGCTATAGGACCATTGCATTAATTTCTCATGCAAGCAAAGTGATGCTCAAAGACTCACAACAGAGACTTTTATCATATATGGAGTGGGAAATGCCAGATGTCTGAACTGGATTCAGAAAATGAAAAAGAACTAGGCTGGATAATGGTGCTCAGCAAAAAAGGGGCGGGCTTTAGGCTGACGAGCTTTAGTGGTTGGTCGAGACCCTCGACCAACCGGAAGCTGCCATTTTCGTCCCCGGAGCAGTACGGAGTGGCGGCCACGCACTGCTCTGGAGTCTGATGAGTAGCGTCATGGGGCAATTCCCTCACCCCGTGTGGAAATGGCCTTAGCTGTTACTGTCAAAGGTCTCTGGGATATCCAGAGAACTTGACATGTGTTCTTTGGGTACTTGTGTATGAGTTCATACATGACTAGCTGATGAAAGATGCATAGCTGAGGAAAGTTCCCAGTCCAGGAGGTGGGCAACTATAAAAATATGGATCTATTCTATAATGAATCAGACTGTCAGCTGATTTAGTCCCCCATGGTCACCCCAAAGCATTTTGTTTCCTGATACAAAGGAAAATTTCTTCTCTCCCCATCACAATTCAATGCAGAGGTGCCAAATGGATTGGCAGTGGAGTATTATTCAGTGTTTGGTGACAGGACAGCATATGCTGCTATGTCTGAAGACAGCGGGATAATTCATTTAACCTCTTGTTACCATATTTGTCTCTTAGCGTTTATTGGTTAGGCAACCACCTCACTTTGCCTAATGACAGAGCTAACCCTAGCTCTCTGGTCTCTTAAAATGGTAGTGATTCTCGGTCTCTGAACAGGTAACACTCTTTTGAGAAACATTCAAGATTGTGATTTTTTGCCCTGGAGATCATACTGTGCTGAATTAGCTGGTATTGCTTTTTACTTAAGGCTGGTGTTAGATCTTGGTGAGCTGCGTGATTTGCCAGGGTGCATGGCTGAAGAGTATGTGCATGCCAAACTGGGTCAAGGGGAGTGCCACCCTGAGGGGCTGTTTTTTTTTTTTTAGTACTATTTTGGATACTGCAATGTCTATAAATCCAGATTGCATTACTTTTGACCACAGTATAATATCAGATGTTCATAGATGTGGCATCTTCTCTTTGACTTTTTTAGCAGGATTCCCATTAAAGACAGACTTCTCACCATCTTGTACATTAATGGAAACTGGATTGTCTACACCAGTACTTCCCAAGTTATCTGATGTGAGGGTCTGGATATTATTTTTTCCAGTGGGCCAAAGACACCACATTTCTGAACATGTGTGCCCATTGGCTATAAGCGTTTCTTTCTTTTCATGGAAGCTCACCAGGGGCAGGCAGTTTTTGGCTCATGGATGGTCACTTTCACAACTGCTGGTCTACATGGACTTCATTGAACATTTACACGTTTACACTATTGCTATGTGAAGAGCACAATGTTTCAGATAGCTGAAGGAATGGCTCTGTTTTGTAGCTCATTTTCTGTTCTGAGCCCTGATAATTCTTTCAGAAGTCATTTTTCATAATATCACAATCAAGACACTTACATATACTCTCCTGTGATCGGTGGTATGGTAGTAACCACTGAGCTTATGCTATAAAACTATCCTACAAGGCACTTATTACTTATGTGGTTATACAGTTTCTGCTTGCTGTTTGCTGTAATAAATGAAATGAATGAATGAATGTTATACAGTTCTACATTATAGACCAATTTTAATTTTTAAAATGAAAAGCAGCAGTAAGAGAGGAAGACTGAAGAGAAAGTTATGGCTTCAGGACCCTTTGCATACATCTTGCAGCTGAGGAGGGAATGTTGGAGCTCAGGAAGGAAAACTTAAAGCAGGAGCCATTTTCTGTGGCCATTTCCACACAGGGCAAGGGAATCACCCCACGCCGCTACTTACTGGATCGTCTGGCGGTCCGGTCCGGGGTGAGTGGTGTCCAAAATGGCGGCTTCTGGTTGGACGTGGTTCTTGACCAACCGGTGAAGCTCACCAGCCTAAAGCCCGTCGTTGGCAGACTGCAGGCTCACATTGTTGCGAACCTGTGAATCTGCACAAGGGAGCAGGCTCGCAGTGGCGTGCCTTTGAAAGACCGGAAAAATCAGGTCTTTCAAAAGCACGCTGGAGGACCACTTGGGATCGTTCTGGAGCGGACTGAGGTGCGGATCTACGGTAAGTAGTCCGAACTCAGTCTGCTCCAAGGTGCAGATGTCCTCCGTGGAGGATGCACTGCACCATTTTAAATACTCCATGTGGAAATGGCCTGTGTTTGTGTTAACTGTAAATAATAAAGAAGATAGACCTATCCCACACTGAATGACCAGACTTCATTGGGAGCCTAAAAGAGAGAAACAGTACACCACAGCAAAGCACCATTCCTGGACCCTTTTCATAATCACTACTGGGGAAAATTCTGGGAGAGACACCACTATGTTTTGCTGTCTACACAAGCCCTTCAATTTGGTAACACTGCAAGGCTGTTGGGTTGCTGAGAGTCAAGGCAATTTGGGCAATATACCTAAGCCCCAGTGTGGTAGAGAAAAACCTACCAGTAGCACTGCCTTCGTTGTTCCCAGCACTCTGGCCTCAGGAGGAAAGGAGAACCAGTTGCTAACCTCAGCTAAAGCCTCTGCAGTGCGGTGTGGTGAAGAAACTAATAAAAGAAAACCAGTGAACTCTGGAAGGAGGAGGGAATACAGAAACTGCAGGCCAGGAGAGGGGGCTGCAAGAGTCTTCTATAGACCTGAGCACCAGGAATGTGAAGAATCTCCAGGAAAAGAGTGAGTACCCAAGGGACTGAGGCTTCTTTTATATGGCTTGGAGAAAGAGTTGAGAATCCAGGGAGGGGCTGTGAGGGGGCTGAGGATAAACCTACCAAAGGGCCACTGAATGGTGGACTGAGGGTAGCTGAAAGGAAGCACCCTTTATGCAGAGACATTCTTGGTACTGACTTACTGATCATTCTGCTGCCTCTTTGAGACTCTAGTATCTTAGCTTAGCTTCTCAGCCTACAGCCAACTAATAGGGTCCTGCCAGGCTCTGTATCCAGAAGATACTTACAGGACTCTGTGCTGCATTCCTTTTGCTTGGCAGAGAACATGTTGGAATTAAATGAAAGTCCTTTGTGTTTGCAAAGTCATGCAAGTGGGGGGGGGGTTTGATGTATCTCTTCCCATGGTGAGTACAGACCCTGTGACACTCAGGCAAAACAGGTATCTGTTATCTCAGTTTCTGTGTATATCATTGACCTTTAGTTCCTGAGCATGCTACATTACATCACCAGATTCTTTGGTATTCTGTTTCAAATTTTCATAAACAGTTCAATATATTAGAAGAAGATGACATTGAATTTCATTTTGCAACTGTGACATAAAGAGACAACTCCTTTACTATAATGAAGTAAATAATTTATCTGTCTGGAAACCAAGGTCATTTCCACACTACACTGTTATAGTGCTATTATTCCACTTTCAACATCCTATGGAATCCTGGGGTTTGCAGTTTAGGGAGGGGCATCTTTGGCCTCAGTAAACTACAAACCCCAGAATTTCACAAGATGTTGAAAGTGGAATAATAGCACTATACATGTAGTGTGGAAATGGCCCAAGTGTTATGAGGAATGACTGAAGGAGCTGGGTATCTTTGGAGGTCTTTAAAAAGAGGTTGGATCTGCTTCTTTTAGGAGTGTGTTAGTCGTGTATTCCTGCATGGCAGGGCACTGATCTAGATGCCTCTTGTTGTTCTGTCCAACTCTATGATTCTAAATATGTATTTTACCTCCCCTTCAATTGGGACTAGTTAGCCTGGGCCACATAAGACTGCCTGACTAATCTTATTTATCTTACTGTCCTGGCATCTATATCTATCTATCTATCTATCTATCTATCTATCTATCTATCTATCTATCTATCTATCATGTCTGTCTGTCTGTCTGTCTGTCTGTCTGTCTGTCTGTCTATCTATCTATCTATCTATCTATCTATCTATCTATCTATCTATCTATCTATCTATCTATGAACATTTTACCTTACTGTCCTTTGTTTAAACTCTTTTATTGTTTTGCTGGGGGGCCTACCTAATAAGCAGGTGTCTCTCTTCTAGTCTCCAAGATACTATTTACAGCCAGCTTAATTTTGACCAAAGCAGGAAATGACAAATGAAGTCAGCCCCAAAAGTTGAAATAATCTTCCCCAACCTGGTTCCCTCCAGATGTATTGGGCTACAACTTCTCTCTTCCTCAGCCCACTTTGGTCGTTGTAACTGGAGACATCAAGAGGGAAAGCTGATGTAAAAGCTGAACTGTTTTCAGAATGCATCAGTCTCAAATCCCAAGCTTAATGCAAATCAAAAATAAGAACCTGAAGTTCTTCATCTAACAATACTGTGTCCAAATTAATGAAATAAAAGACTTAATTATTTGCCAGAGCTACAATAAAATAACGTTCTTTGCTTGAGATGGTAATGAAGGATACCTGAAGCAAGCACTGCAGGTAATCTTTTGTCCCCTTTTAGACTTTCTCATTTGCTGTCAGTGGAAATATTTCTTTTAATTCCAGAAGTGTGGTAACCCTTGATTATACTTTTACCTGCTTTACAGAACACACGGTTGGACCGATAGCACACGCTCTTGAAAGGGTGACTAATTTTCACTTTCAATCAGCATCACCACAAGACTTTTTCACATAGGCCATCCTCACACCAGTAATTTCTCTTTAGAGCTGGCATCATATCACACATCCCTCTCCCTGCTGAGCTAACATGTTTTCACATGCTTATCTTTTATTAACATAAGAGAGGCAAAATTCTAAGAGCCACACACCTCTTAATTTAACAAGAACTCCAACATGGGAACCTGACCTGAGAAGAAAGCAGTAGTGGAAAGAAAGATGCAGAATAAATTGCCAGAACAGAAGATGTTGAATAAAGTGTAAATAAAAACATTAGCATAAGCAAGGTTTAGGGCAACTTTCCTTTCATGATTCAATAGCACTCATGTGAAAGTAATGATAAAAAAAGAAAGAAAGCTGCTATTGTCTGCAACTACACAATCTACTTCACGTTGTGAACAAAATACTGTTTTAACTCCAAACATTAGTGGAAAACTCTTCAATATTTTTTTTTTAATGGAGACAATTACTTTACAGCTTCTTATGTGTGTTTGAAAGAGATTAACTATTTCAGGTAGACTGTGTTTGCATATATTCAGTATTTCAGCCTTAGGCTGTAACTGGAAATACCATCTATAATACAACTCTGTACATATGTATTTAGCAGTAAACACTGCTGAGCCACTCCAATGAGCTAGGAAAAAGAAAACACTTTAGACAGTACAGGCATGCCTCAGTCAACAAATCCTCTGACAGTGAAGTGTCCTTTTATGAAGTTTATTTACCTCCACCTAGCTACTGCATTTCCTACTTGTCCTCTGTTAAGCTGGAACTTTTTTTTAGTAGAATGGAGAGGATGGTAAAGAAGGGTTGGAGAAACAGAGTTTGGGTATTGGGTTATGCAGTATGTCTGCACTAAACAGAGTAATAAAGCTTAAGGTAGGAAAGAACGAGAATGTGTTTTATCTGATCCTACTATAGTTGTGTGTACAGAACTGGCAAGGTAAATAGCAGCTGCCTCCAGAATCTTTTACTGAGCATGAATGAACAGCAAAAAGAGAGAAAGGGGGAGAACAGGTAAGACTACTGCAGCAGGTACCCCCAACATGTTAAAAAGCACAGATCTGTAAGTATGGCCACCAGAAGAAGTGGAGTTAGCAAAAGAATATGTAGTCCCTTGGATGCATTTTAAAAGAAGCCTTCAGGTGTCTCTAGTTTAAAACTATTTTTGTTTACTTATGCGAGACTTACCTGATCTGGTTGCTTCATGTCACACACACATATTCTTTTAATACTGAATAAAAAGTTTGCTGAAATGTTGAATTGCTCTTCTTTTCTTGTGGTGAGGGAACCTATCCTCATTCTTTCAATGTTATTTCTACCTCTGCTACCAATTTTCTATTAAAGAAGCAATATCCAGGAACACATCCACTTCATTAATTGAGGTATACCTGTACATAATTAAACCATGGAATTCACTACCCCAAGATATAGTGATTCCTGGACAGCTTTAAAAGGGAATTATATGAATTATATGAACAGTGTGAACAGAGTGCCAGAATATATAGGCCTTTGGTTTGATGCAACACTTCTAATTTTCTATTTCAATGAATGTCATATGCTTGCTTCAAACTCAGATAGCATAAATAGTTCTTCCTTCCATTGTGTCCTTATAACAAGCCTATATAGTAGGTTGGCTTAGTACACAGTAAATCACTCAAAGTCACTTTATGAGCTTCATGAAAGATGGGGCATCTAAGTTCCATATGCAGTGCAAGACAGTAAGGTCTAGAATAATCTTAATGGTTCTACCATTAAAGTACATCGTTATGTACAGACATAATTCATTGCTAATTTTCTTAAAAGGAAGCAACAAATATTAGCATTTTTTCCCCACTGGGAAAAGGTCTTCAAAATGCACAGTTTTTGTTGTCTATTAACAATTTGGTACTTGTTCTGCACAAAATTTGCACAAGATCAATCTGCATAGAAATGTAATTTTTCTGCATAGGAAACAATATTTTCTGTGCAGGAAATAATATTTTTGCATAAAAACATTACTTTCTGCTTAGAAAATATTTTCTGGACAGAAAATACTAATTTCTGCGGAAAAACTACCCTGGGCAAATTTTGAACAGAATTAGTGACTACTGAATTGTGATTGTTGTCTGTCCCGTATTCTTTTTATTGGGTTTTCTCAACATTTTAAAAACATGTTTTTCAACCATTTTTTGGAATAGGTTTGAATACTCTTGTCACCTTGTTACTTCGGCCCAGGCCTACCCGGTGATAGCACTAGATATCTCTTTTTGATATCAAAACCATTCGGCCTTCCTCTGCCACCCTGCTCCACGTGTTTGCGAGGCCTCCGGACAAGCACGTAAACAGGCATGGCCGGTAATTGTCGGACATTCCATTCTCCACCTAGGCAGGCAGAACAGAGCCACTCCGTTACTTCAGGGACCTCCCTGCAAACACCTTTTTGCTTAAGCGCAACTCTAAACAAAGGCACCTGACCCCGAGCCGATAGTCTTACAAAGCCAAACTAAGCACCTTGCATTTGCATACTGGCTACACTACTGTTGATTCAGCGCTAAGCCGATCATGTTAAACTTGACTTTTTCCAAAGCTTTGTCCCACTCCAAACTCACATTGTTCTCACTGAGTAAGGTATGGCCTGCAGTCACAATTCACCCTATATAAACCCCCTGATTCCGAGACCACCTCGGATCACTTGCCCTGTTTGAATCGCTCCGGACTTCCATCCCGCCTTGCTGCAGCTTTGTCTGGTGAGTTCCCCTCAGTGAACCGTGCTGAGCTTTCTTTCCTGCACCCCAACAAACTCAATCTTCAACTTCTTCAGGACTACGAGAAAGGTGTTGTATCACCCATTTCCCCCGAAAACCCCTATTTCCAACTCTCTAGTTAATTGTGTGATTGTGGTGTCTTTCCTGTTTGTTCGTCTTTCAATAAAACATCATTTTTGCTATGTTAAAACTGTCTGACTGCTTGACTGACCTGACCCTGTAGACACTGGGTTGCAAGATCCCTGCTAAGTTACCCTGCCTCTCGCTAGCTTTAGTGAGTGCTCCAGCTAATTTCCCCAACTTTGTGTTTGTGTTTTGGTTATTTGGGCGACCCTCCCAGGACCCCCAGAGAACAGGGTAACAGAGTGGTGGAGCAACGCGGGCAACCCCGGTACCCCTAATCTGAGAAGGAGTCGCGAACCTCCTCAAATCGGGCGGTACCAACCTAGGGAATGGTCAGTTGAGCTGGTTTAGAACGCGGGTAGGCAGGCAAGTGTATGTGTGACTTCTCTGTGTGTGAAGTAACTCTTTTGGGTGGAAATCTGTTCCCTTCTCTCTCTTTTTGCCCTGAGAATCACCTCCCCATCTTGGGTCTGTTGTGGGCTGGGACTCTACATGTTTTAGGCCTAGCACGTTAGGAAAAGTCTACACGCATACAACACTCTAGCAGCAAGGCACGCGAAGAGTACTCCTTCCTTTGCCCCGCCCTTGAGTTTTGTTTTGTTAAAGTTAGAGAAGGCACGGGTGCGTCCTGGTTTCTAAAGTTCTCGGGTGTGTCCCGACTTTGCTATAGGTGTGGGTGGAACCCCGACCTGGTTTAGGGTTTTCAGAGGTTTGTCCCGAGGTGTAGGAAGGCACCCCTCACCCGAAAAACTGTTAGGGATGGTTTGGTTTTGGTTCCTTGCCCCTTTTTCCCCTCTGCTTGGCCAGGCGGCGTAGTAAGTTCCTTAGCATTCATCAGGCAGGTGGAGTACTCCTGAGGGTTCCCTGGTTCTAGGTGACCTCTCTATCCGCCAACTGTTTCCTCGTCCTCTCATCTCCAAGTGCTGTTGAGGTGCAAAACCGGGCTTGGGTGTACCAGAGTGACTTTGTTTGGGCAGGCTGGAGATAGGTTCCCGTCCCTCTTTCCTAGAGTATTTCCAGAGAGTTCATCTCCCGAATCTCCCCCAGGGGTCTAGGTGGCCCTACCCGTCATTCCAGTTCCTGGTCCCGTGTTTGTGTTAGTGAGTTTAACTGTGTGTTTTGTAGGAAAAATGGCTAAGGAGAGCCCCGCTGCTGTTAAGGACCTCATGTGTGAGGAAAAGGTCCAAGGAAAGTTAAAAAGATGGGTTTTGAGTAAGGGGAAAGGAAGGACTCGGTCTTTCAGTCGGCTGATCCCTTTACCTCACTCCGTGAAGCATACGCCTTGGCGCATAAATCAAAGAACCCATTCGGGCCATTGAAGGATGCGTTGGCCGCTTGGGGACTTTGGCTTGCAGCCAGAGACTTTAGCAGTGTCCTAATTGAGACCCGGGGGAAGCTAGCAGTAATGGAGAAGGAAAACATCGGGCTTCAGGACGAGATTGAGGCACTGTGGGCGGACAAGGTAACTTTTGCGTCTGTCACGCAGGCCTCTGCACAGAAGCTCAGCGATCTTACCTTAGTGGCCCAAACGTGGGAAGAGAAAGCCCACGCCTTAGAGGCTGAGCTGGATCATGCCCGAGCAGCGGCCAAGTTTATGGTTGGGCAAGTTAAGGAACAGCACAAGGCTGTTAGTCACGTGGCTTGCCATAAGCAAATTGCTGCACTGGAGAGCCAGCTCCAAACACACAAAGCCCTGATTTCGGCTGTGTGCCCAGAGCTGCTCCCCTCGTTTGCTTAGGACTTTTCCGGGGAGCCCTTGCTGGAGGAAGCTCTGGCCGCCCCTCCTGTTAATCTGGACTGGAGCGATCCTAAGGTCCCAGTCCACCCCATAGAGACGCGGTCCATGACTCGCAGGACCGTCCCCGCAGGTGAAGACAGTCCCAAGAGAGCAGAGACCCAGGAGACGCAGGTCACAGAGACTGGCATGCTACTGAGGTTAAGGCCATCATGGACCAATTGGGTCCCCTAACTCGGTCCACCGGTATCATGTGGTTGAACGCAGTGATACATTCTCATCCGACAGCCAATGGTCAGGACCTGACCCAGTTGGCCCGGCTCTGCATGTCCCCATCTGAGCTTCGTACTCTTGAGTCGGCTGTGGCGGCTCGAGGCCTGGTTAGGCTCGAGGCCCACGACTGGATGAGAGAGGTAGCGAAGATACTTTGGCCCAGAGAGAGTGCGAGGATGCTCTATGTCATGGAGGAACAAGGTCCTTGTGAGAACCCCGAGGCCTATGTGGCGCAGAAGCAGCTGCTCACTATTCTGGCCGAGAAGGTTCCCCTGACCGCCTGCAGGTACCATTTTGATACCGTGGAGTTCAAGACTCTACTATACGGAGGCTTGAACCACGAAACGAAGATGGCCCTAGGTCTGGTGGATCCGGCCATGACACTGTGGGAGGACTTTGGGAACAACCTCTGTCGGGTCGCTGACCTATTATGAGAGGCTGGCTCCATCAGACTCTCCATTAAGGCCCAGAAGAGAGATGCCAGGAATTGAGAACCCATATCGGAGGTAACGTACTCCAACTATGGGTCCCATTCCCAACATAGGAAAACAGTGCCGAATTCCATTTCGCATGGGAATTGGAACTCGCGCTCAGCTCCCAGACAGGACAGACAGTGGCAAGGGAGAAACCCCCGCAGCCAGCCCAGCAAGGCAGGGAATCCCCCACAGCAGCCAACTGTCCCCAAACAGCCCTCTGAATCTGGCCCTCCCAGGGAGACGTCTGGTGGGTACGATCCCAAGGCCCAGACGTACTTCTCGGACAGAGTTAGAATCTGGGGCATGCTTAGGAACCTCGGACTGGACGTGAGCCAGTTTGATGGGAGACCCATGAGCGAGCTCCTTGATGCCCTAGACAGGCATCTACTGCTGGGGAATAGCCAGCCTGTGAGTGCAGTGACGAACGGTCCCCCTCAGGCTGTGTGTTGCCCTGACTTAGAGCTCTCAGCATAGGGGTGCCCTCGGTCCGGGATCTCCCCCAGAGAGTTGTGGCTCGACTGATGCCCAACAGATGGGGGAGATCTAGGGTGAAGGCAGGCACTGAGACCTATAGGGACAAGACTCAAGCCACGCCTCCTGCAGACTCCGGAGCAACGCCAAAACTGCTGCTCCCCAACCTGAGAAGACAGGGTGAGCCCACCCCAGATGCTATCCGTTTGCCCGGATATGGCGGCAGGGGGGAACCCAATCTAAGTCCTTCAGAGGACTCAAGCACCCCATGCGCATTAAAGCCGGACAGATTGCACCTCCTTCTGACTCAGCTCCGAGTGCGAATCGAGCCACCTTGGAAATAATGCTTTCAGAGCACCAAGAAGGATCACACCAGGCTGAGGTTCAGGAGGAAGCCCCCATAGAATCAGATAAGGTACCGAGCATTGCCAGCCAGTGTGAGTGCCAGGAGAGGGAGAGCATGCTGCCAGCGGAAGCCAGCCCTAAACTTCCCATGCTCTCCATTGTCCCTGCTCTGAGCCCCCAGCTAGAAACCAGCAGTTTCCCCAAGGATTTCCTTGAGGCCGTGGCCAGGAGAGTCCTTCCTCTCCATGCCATCTTTCCAGGGAATTTCAAAAGGGATTGGGGATTTAAGCAGCGAGATGCTCCTGCCAAGCCAGAGTCCAGGTTAGCAATGGCGGTCACCCTGGCACCCCCCAGCTTGACTCCACTTACTCCCTTTTGCTGTAGTCCAGCCTGGGAGATTTCAATAATGAAGAATTCGAAATGCCACATGGAGGCAGACCTGGCTACTGCCTTCCCCTCTGCAAAGTTGTTCTGGTGCCAGCTGGCTTCCATGTTTGGAGGCACTCTAGTTATTGTGACTTTAGTGATTTTGAGAGGGGCCAAGACAGTTCTTGGTTCTGCCTCAATCACCATCCTGCCAACACATGCGATGCTTCGGGAGGCACTTGGATTAGATGCCAGCCTCCATCTTAAGTTGAAGGAATGGAAGGGTCAGCCGGTTGATCTCGCCTCTGTGGCAACCCCAGAGGTGGAAGATCCCGGTGCCCAACAACCCAATGTGAACCCTCTAGTTTGCCAGACTTCCTTGAATTGCAAGGGAGTGCCAGCCATTAATTTGTCTGAGACACTTGTCTCCATTTACGAGGCGTTCGACAATGGTTGAACGGCTGCTGTTTGCACAGAGCGGAGGTGGAGTGGCGACCCCGTCCCGAGCTCCCAGATAATTGTAAATAGTTCTGCCACATAGATAGTTTTGTTGTTTGGTTTGGTATTGGGATTTTGTTGGTTAGTTCCATCTTTTTACTGTTTTTGGTGGGAGACCAACGGGCTGGCTGACCCGAGTTCTCCCTGTAACCTCTGAGGTAGATCGGGCCTACAGAGTCAGCCCGGGCACCCTGAGGAAGGAATGTGAGTCAGACTGGGACGCCTGCCATCTCTCACACTGAGGGATGGTCTTGTGCAATGGCATCCTGGGACAAAAGGGCGAGACAAGGGGGTCTCCCTCTCAGCGGAACCAGATCTGACTCTGGAGTTCTGGTCTACCACCCAGAATACCTCCCGCCTTTCAGAAACCTCTCTCCTCGTTCTTTCTGCGAGCCTGGATTGTTAGGGTGAGAACAGTCCAAGCCGCTGCTCCACTCCCCATGTAATTTGGCCTTGCATTCCTAAATTTAGATCGAGCTCTGACACCCCATAAGGGCAGGAGACTCACACAACTGGCAAGACGCCTGGCCCCGGTGCATTGTGCCCAATCTGCATATGTTAATAGAACATTTGCATACATAGGCCCCACCATCCGGGACAATCTCCTGTAGAGTCAGCATCCACTTTGGCAACTAGCAAGCGTATACTCACTTGTCTTTGTTTTGGTTAAGTCTTTCTTTTCCACCATTTTGGGAGCCCTTGCTGCCAGGCGAAGGCCAGAGTCTAACCTAGTCCAACCGAGGGCCAGAGCCCAACCCAGTCCAACAGAGTGAGTGTGTACCACTGCCATTGCAAATGGGGCTTCAGCAGGGGCAACTTATGTGCAGTTGTCTGAAACAGAGCCCCCTGCTCGTGTGATCCATCTCATCCCCGAGCTTTGCAGGCCCGGTCCACAACAGAGTGGTGGCATGGGCAACAGAATACAAAGGATTGCATTAACTGCACCCTCATATTCCATCAGGATATTTGTTCCACGTCCAGCCTCAGATTGTCCATCGGATTCCAGAGCTTTGCAGGGCCGGTCCATCCCAGATGGTACCTCTCACATTGAGGCCCCCTCTACTGAGGTGTGGTCAGAACACTCTACACCTTCCTATGACCAAGGTCTGAGGCAGTCACCCCTGTCTCCTCCATGTTATCAACTTTGCCTGGCACTCTGTTAAAACCCCATCAAGGATCCCATCATCCAGAACTTCCATGATTCGAACTCAGCTCCCAGCAGGCTCCGTGCCACTAATTTGCATTGATTGTATACATTGGCTATAACACGTGTCACTCCTCCTTCCATGAGCTATAGGTTGATGGTTCCAGAGAACCGAGACTACCCCGGACTCATCCACCACCCCCGAGTACCGTGGAGGAGGTGTCTGCCAAGACTTCACTGTTCCAATTGAGGGGCCAAGCCCGAGACGATGACTTGTTCCTGTTACTGCAGCTATTACTGCAGCTGGGGAGCCAGACAAGCCAATCCAGCCGCTCCCCAACGGACTTTATGAACTGTTTTGCTGCCATCCTGGATTGTAAAGCTTTTTACCGCTTGGACTATTCCGCTTACCACTTTTGCAAGCCGCATCCTGCAAAGAGCTAGCGTGTCCTGGCTAGCTTGACCACGTACTTGGACATTTTGCTATTGTTCCAGCCCAACTTGGACTTATTTTGCTGTTTGCTCTAGTCACCAGACTTTCCCTGTACCCGGCGGAGGGGGGGTGCAGAGACTTTTGCTTGCACCTCACCTCCCCAGACTACGAACTCTCAGTCCAGTATCCACACGGAACGGATTGCTTCTTGGATTACTTCCATTGCCAGACCCTGCATTGCATTTACAGTATTTCATTGATGGGATGATGCAGAAGAGCATCGTCATATGGAAATGGTCTTAATGAAGAATTACATCACTGAGATAGACCTGTCAGGCAGGTATATCAGGTGTCATGAGAGTGCATGTTTAAGTTACTTATCATTGCTGTTGAGACTGGTGCCTGTGAGAGTTTCTAAGTCTGGTGCCATTCATGTCAAGCAGCTAAATGTTTTGGTAGAGCCCTGTATATACAGTTCCAATCTGAGGTCATTTCCACACTGGACTGTTATAGCACTATGATTCCACTTGCAACATCCTATGGAATCCTGGGATTTGCAGTGGCATACATAGGTGCTCTTTAAAGAACTGAGTATATTGTGTATGTATACTCTGGATATTGTCCAAAGATGTTATTTTTCATTCAATTGCAAAAGCTTACCTTTTCAAAAATACTTTTAATCTCAAAATGTTCAAATATGGAGGACAGAGCAAGCCTGCTGCTTTAGAGACTAGGACACAGAGGAATGGCTTTAAACTTTAGGAAAGATATTTCATCTAAACATTAGAAAGAATTCCTGATGGTAAGGGCACTTTGACAAGGGAATACGCTGCCTCTGAGTGGTGATGGAGTTCCCTGTCTCTGGAGGCTTTTAAACAGAGACTGGATGGCTATCTGTCAGGAGTGATTTGATGGTGTATTCCTGCATGGCAGAGAGTTGTTGTTGGTAGACTCAGTGGCCCTTGTGGTCTCTTCCAATTCTCTGATTCTGTGAAATCCAGAAGACTTTTTAAAATGTGGAAATAATATTTTAATTCCATATGGTCCTTCTTGTAGAAGTTCCCTTCTTAGATTAGCTGGTCTTCTGAGGCAGAACAAGAATGTATTTTAAAAGCAGCATTTTAGTGTAAGTCTTTATTTCTTTTAAAAGAAGAAATAAAGACTTACACTAAAATGCTGCTTTTAAAATACATTCTTGTTCTGCCTCAGAAGAAATATGTGCATTTTCTTGAGTATCGTTGTTGGGAAGTGCTGCACAGTTCTGGAAATATTTCTATGTCATTCTTTTAGTACTTTCTTATTAATTGCATGGCCTTTTTTAAAAAACAAAACAAAAACCCTGACTTATGTTTGCGTTTATTTTTAAAATTTTGCTTAAGGCCACCAAAGTATGTTTTGTACTACAAACCAGTATCATGTAGCATATAACTGTTTTTTTAAAAAGTAGCTATTGCAGTTACTTTTGAAAACCTCAATAATAAATTTACTTTTCTGTTAGTACCATGGGGACTTGGAATAAAAACTATAACTATTTTTTTTTAAAAAAGTAGCTTTCCAAGCTCTGATCTAACCAGTGGCAGCTGGTGACTCCCAAGTTAGTGGGTAGTGAATTTGTTCTTGGTTAGTCCAAAACTGAAAGGAGCTGCCAAAGATGCTGAACCTATTTTGGAAATAGGTTTCAGCACCTTGGATACCTCCCTTATTTGGACTAAAACCTAGAGCAGACTCACTACCCACTAACATGCTAGTCACTAACATGGAAGCTGCTGGGAATCACTTGATATATCATATTCTCTTGCAAGTTCATTGTATATAGATATATTGAGTAGGCGACTTACCTGTTTTGCTGCATTGTAATATGACTACCTTGTTTCCTAGTAGTTTATGAAAGGAGACCCACATAGGAGATATTATGTTAACCCCATGGTTCCCAAACTTTGGTTCTCCAGATTTTTTAGACTTCAGCTACTAGAAGCTCTATTCAGCTTGGCCAACAATCAGGAGTTCTGTGGAGGACCAAAGTTTGAGATCCATTGCACTAGCCTAAAGTGGAATTGTTACCACGGTTATGATATGTCTGGTGAGAGCACTAGATATCTTTTGATATCAAACTTATTTGGCCTCTATTTGACCTTTCTCTGCCACCCTACTCCATGTGTTTGCAAGGGCCATCGGACAAGCACGTATTAGGCGCGGCCGTTAATGGTTGTAAATTCCAAAATGGCAGGCAGCTCAAGCCTGTTCGATGCTTCAGGGAACACCTTCTTGCAAATTGGCCTTGCTCAGCGCGAATCTACACAAAGACTCACGGCCAAGTGCTGAGCCATTCCTTTATGTTGGGCCATTTGCATACTGGCCATACTATTGTCATCAAGTGCTAAGCTCATCATGTAAAATCTGACCTTTTCCAACGCCTTTGTCCAGCTACAAATTCCCTTTGTTCTCACCGAGCATGGCATGGCCTGTAGGTACAATCCTCCCTATAAAAGGTCCCCAGTTCCGAGCCTTCCTCGGAACACTCTGGACTGCTATCCTGCCTTGCTGTCGGTTTGTCCAGTGAGTCGCCCCCTCAGCGAACCGTGCTGAGTTTCTTCCCCTGCAACCTCCTCTTCTCTCCAGGACTACAAGACCAGGCGTCGTATTACCCATTCCCCCAAAACTCTCTATTTCTATTTCTCAGTTAGCTAGTATATGTCGTGTCTTTCATGTTGTTTGTCTTCAATAAAATATTATTTGTTGCTTTAAAACTTGTCTAGCCGCTCTCTGACCTGATGCTGTATACATAGGGTAAAAGATCCTAGCTAAAGTTATCCTGCCTCTCGTTAGCTTAAGAGAGTGCTCAAGTCTAATTTCCCCCATCTTGTGTTTTTATTTGGTAATTTGGGTCCCCTCCCGGGACCCCCAACAGACAGGGTAACAGAATAATGCTAGTATGAGGATAATAGTGGCTCTCTCTGTCCAGCATTGTCCACATCTGATGTACCAGCTTCAGCAAGGTGAAACTTGTGTTTCTAAAGAAGTGGTTGTTTCAGACTGTGAAATGGGGAGAGGAATTCAACTCTGTTTAGAAGTTTGATTGGTGAGAGAGGAAATCTCAATATTTGCTACTCTGCTAAAAGGAAGGGGTATTTAAAGAGAGGGAAATATCACTATATCCCCATAGAAATCAAACAGGGAGCTTATTAATTTGAGTGAAATCCAAGACCCAGAGACTTGCCACCAGTAAATTTTGCTCCATAGCAAATGTATGACATCCAAGTGGGTTATATGAGTATTGTGATAAATGTACCACTAGTGAAACAACTTCAGCTAATTGGAAACAAATGTTAAATGAGTTATGGACACATCAGAAAAGAGAAAATGTATGTAGGAACATATAAATAGCTTTGAAAGAAAAATTAATCTAACATAGATCTGTAATGTAGAAGAATGCACCCATCTTATTCTTTCTGTTCTTGAGTTTAGAGTTGAAAATCTCATGGGCCTAACTAGCTTCCTAAGCTTAAACAAAATTAATACAAAAAGAGATAGGGGGAATGGATAGAAATATTTTTAAAGTTTTGTTGTTAATTAAAAAAACAATTAGGATGGATTTCTAATTATTTCATAAATGCACTATAGTCTGTACCTGCTCCTCAGAAAATTAGCAAGATAATGCTTGAGACATCTTATTAAACATGATTGGTTCATTTTCATTCACACTTGAGCCTAATAGTCTTCTAGCTCAACACCTCTGTGAAACATTAGTATCTATTATGTTATCTTGCTGTTATTAGCATTGTGCATTAGTTACAAAATGTTTGCTTTTGAAGAGATGAGGCATTACTGGGATTTGGGGAGGGAAAAGTAAGATAGGAAATAGTGTTCAACTGAAATACACATGCTTGCTGTGGTAGATGCAAGCTTAATCTGAGTCAGGGTGCACCAACATTTATCCTGATGGGCCATGTGATTTACTATCAGCATGATAAAATGTTGAAGCAGGATTCAGAAAACCTAGCTTCTAATCCCCACCCAGCTGTGAAACTTACTAGGTGACCATGGGCCATATGCTAACTTAGCCTAACACAGGATTGTTGGGACAACAGAAATAGAGATGATGGCCATCTACATCCCCTTGACCTCCTTAGAAGAAAGAGAGGTTATAAAGATAATGAATATGCTACCAACATATATGATACAGGCAACAAATATGCTACAAATATGCTACCAACATTTAAAGCCCTAAATGGCTTGGAACTTTGATAGTTGAAAGGAGAACTTCTCTCTCTGTATGCTGCTTGAGAACTGTTGGTGGGGGTATCTCTTTCCCACACCAATGAGAGCAGTATACTGAAAATAGTAATATAACTCTTATCTGGACACCACAAGAAATGGTGCTGTGGGGGGTGGGAATAATTTGATGGCCTCCATGAGAGATACCAGGGTACTTTGTGACTAGCACTAGGTGCCAGATTGCTGCATGTGACAGGAGTGGAGATGTAGGCTATTTAAGCCTACTTGCCCCTCCTACCATCGGTGCAGTGTGAGATTCATCTGTTCATTTTGTGTGGAGTAGGAACTTCCCCCTTCACCTGTCCCCCCCCACCTACCCCATACTCTGTCTGTAGGACTTGGGCAATTGGCTTTGGGCTGTATCTATAACTAGGCTGTCATTAAGCAGGTAGCAGGGGGAGAATATATGACTTTGGTAGAAACTTTTGTCCTTTTGGTGTAGGGCAGGACTGTAGAACATAATGGTCCTATGGGTTTTTTTGTTGGGGAGGGGAGCTACCCTTGAGGCTAACCTGGGATTCATGTTCTCACTTGTAGAGTTCTGAGGCTTGGGTAGGAGTTCCCAATTATGGCTGACTGAGGAAGAACCCAAGTATTCAGGCTGCCTCAGGACTCAGATGTTTTGGCAAGAGAAGGCTGAGGAGATAATCAAATGGTGACACCTGGCCTCAGCTAGACCCACATCAGGTTGCCCCCCTTTGCTCCATTTACAGACCAATGCAACTTAAATGGGTTAGGTCAAATAATGTGCCTCTCATTTAACCTAGTTTTCTGTGTCTGGTCTTGTTATTTTCTCAATCAATAAAATTCACAGCAGGAGGGTATGACAAGGCCTTCATTCTTTCAGAGCCCCCTTTGTGGAATGCTTTCCCTTTCCAGGTCTGACTGGCTCCAATCTTGAAAGATTCATAGAACAGAATTTCTTTGGGGGAAGTCTTTACTTAAAATCATTCTACTGAAAAGCATATTGGAACTTTTCATGTGAGTCTTGAAAGTCAGGGTCAGAATGAAACTTGCTTCTCTGAAAGATTAAGTGAGTAATTATCTGAAACTGGACATTTTTCTTACATAGATACACCAGGATAATATCTACTAATGAGGCTGAGAATCGTTGATACTTTTGAGACAGGAGCTACTTCAGTATCAATACATATCAAGCAGTAAGGAGATTTTCTTAGAAGACCAAAACAAACAAACAAAATGCATCAGTCAACCATGACTACAAAAATAATAGATGGTTCAGCAAAGTTGGAAGTGTAGTCTGGGAAAATATTGAGTATCAGCAGGCTATGGAAAAAAATGCTAAAACTGAGTCCTGAATTAGTTATCTCAATATAGAGAGCCATAGAAGAAACTTACACAGGTGTTTTCTCGTGCTTCTAAGTTCTTTCTGATTCTTTAATACCATTGTAATGTAATGAGGTTTGACCTAGAGGGTAACATGTATTTAGATACTATGCCATCCCTAGAGACCATAAATCATGCTGCTGCTCTAGGGATGGCTATTTTGAAATATAGCCCTCTTTGAAACCCAGGTGTGGAGGGTGACCTCCTCAACTATAGCCCCTACTAATGGACAGAACATACCACTATTTCTGAAAAGAGATAGCAAGTCAGCTGAGACTTTTTGAACAATCAATGGATTTTCACCAGCAAGGTTGAAGAACTTTTGGGCTTCCATATCATTTTAGATTCCACTTCCCAGAAACCCTAGCTGGTATAGTCATTGATCAAGAATGATGGAGGCTATATCCCATATTCATCTGGAAGGTCATGGATTCCTAGATACAAGTATTCGTGACATGGCACTGGGAAATGTGGTAAACAGGAACTTTATAAACACCGACTGCTGGAGAACCTCTAATGCTAATTATATTAGAGAGATCATATGAAAAAGTCTCTGTATCTGTCTGCCTTAGTTTTACTATATGCTGCTACTGTTATTCACAATCATGCAATTAAGTATTTACATTCAGTGATTCACAAACGTCTCTGAGACTCAACTATTCTAGTGCATTGTGCAGGACTGCAAAGCAAGTAATGCAGACTATAAGGGATTCATTTGGCAGGCAGTTAATTTCTCAAATCTTGTATGATCTTCCTCTAGGGAAAGAACTAAGCAATAAGGGCAAAAATCACACACTATATGATATTCTAAGGAACGTGTGTTTTAATTGGGTCCTAGGCACCATCATATTTTCCAAAGGGTAGCACCAAGAACCACTATTAATATTCAGAGAAAAGAAGAGCAATATTTGTTAGGTAGATATTATCACAGCCTTATGAGGAGGAAGTAAATTAAGCCACAAGGGACAGAGCTTCATTGAAGGCTGACTGAACCCAGAGTCCTATCCACCCTCTCTGTGCCAAATTTGTTGAGTTTGCAAGGCCCTAACTAAGTGTCCTTGAATACAATAAAATCAGATATCGTACTTAAGGTGGAAAGCACATTTGTCTTAAAAAAGTAAAGGCCATATACTTTCCTTATTTTCTCTAGGTCTGGTATTGCTCAGGTTTGTATGTCTTCTTTTCCAATTATATGGATTGGGAAGATTTTGGAACCTCTCTCTTCTTTCCAGGAAATACCCAGGAAAAGACCCAGTAACCATAGGTAGATCTGATGAATACAAGAACTGCAAGGTAACCACGCTCTAGTACCAGCATCCCATCTGAGTACACTTCTGTTGTATGCTGTATGTTTTATGTTGTATTCTGTTGTATGTTGTATGTATGTATTCTGTTGTATGTATGTATGTTGCACAAATACATGGAATGTCATGTATAACCTTTGCCATGGCAGTTAATAGGACTGGTCTATTAATATTCCAAACACCCCTACAGTAGAATAGAAAATGATCACTAAGGATTTTTTTTTTGAAGAATGGAAAGCACTAGAAAGTTTTTTTGTTAGACGTCACAAACTGTACTTAGTGATTTCTCATGCTAATAACACAATCACTGCATACCAGAATAAATATGGCTTAATACACATCACCAAATTTTTCTTTTAAAAAAGACAGGAAATGTATCATCAACTGCTAGGCATAATAAAGTGAAGAAACAGTCTGATAGGTATGTCAGTTGGGCTGTAAAGTTTCAGCCACATTTCTTTTTAAAGCTTCCTTATGCACAATATGTTGAGAACTCCCCCAACCCAGTCAGTATCTCCTCACACTTGAAGAATGATTGCATTGTCCAATAATATGCATTATTAGGCCATGCTTTATAATGCTGCAGGTTATATCACCTCTGTAATCTGTAAGTGTGGGGTAGAGGTTTGAGCATTGGACTATGACTGCCTACTCTGCAGGGAGCTGGAGACAGCAATTTTAACCAATATCCTATTTAGGAGAGAGACAGTGTGGTATAGTGGTTTGTTCCCCTGATTTCTGGGGTCCCTTGGGGGACATCTCAATGTGTTCCACGTGATGGGGAATGGAAACTAGCCAGAGCACAAGCAATAGCAATACGAGAGGCAGGGTAACCTAGTGGGGTCTTTTTACCCAGTTTTTACAGGGTCAGACCAAGCCAAAAACCAAACCTAAATGTCCAATAAATGATTTTATTGAATGCAAGTCTCACACACCAATGCAGTCACACACACATGCACCCAAGAGCTATTGAGAAGCAAAAGAGAGGAAATTGGACAGAGGGAGTATTGAAGGGGTGTTGTTGGGGTAATACTGCACCTTGTTCTGAAGTCTGGGGTCTGAGAAGGCAGCGAAGCGATGGGGCTTAGCGCGGAGGGGGCTGAGGGGATTGCTTGGCAGATGGAGCGACGATCAGCTGGGAAGACCGGGAGTGATCCAAAGAGGTGCTCAAAATTGGGGACTATTTGTAGGGGAAAAAGTACCTGGAGGACTAATCCTTTCCTGGGAAGAACAATGGGAGTTGCAGTGGGCACAAAGCTCCACATTGGTAATTTCCTTTGCGTGATGGGATTATTGGGTGTTGCCACAGTCTCCAGACCTTTAGCGGAGTTTTGTGGTGGGACTTTTAGTCCCTGCTTGATGGGATATTTGCTCAACCTGGGGCAGACACATTAATCCCTTCAAGTTGGCATCTCGGGGCGGAGGACCTTTTGTTTAGTGTGGATTTGTTTCACTTGAGGTTTTCCTGGGGCTACGTGATGGGAATTTTACTGGTCTGACCTTGTTTCAGTCTTTCGGCTGTGCCTGCCTACGTGCTTCTTCAGGGAACCTCTTACGGCACACAGAACCATATTTTAATATCAAAATTGTAGACCCCGGGATAGGGTTTCTACATCAAAGTAACAGGTTTGAATGTTGGACTACAACCCTGGAGACAAGGGTTTGAGTCCTTGCTCAGCCACGGAATCCCGCTTTGGGTACGTCACACATTATCAGCCCCAGAAAATCCCATTATAAGTTCACTTTAGGGTTGCCAAAAGTCAGAAATGACTTGAAGGCACACTACAGCAATAATAATCCTTACAACAGTCTTGTAAGGGAGGGCAGCATTATTATGTTTCAGTTGCTGTTGTGTCACTGAGGGGGAAAGAAGAGTGGTTTAACTAAAGTCAGTTAATGAGTGCTAGGCTGAGGCAAGATATCAACTAAGGACTTCTAGTCCACAGCTGGACTCTACAGTTGTGGTGCTAGATGAGTATATTCCTCAGTAGTATATTCTGGGTTATATACCTGCAGTAATTCATATGTTCTGACCAAACTGTGCCTTATGGTATATAGATGCTTGTGATTTGTGCCACATGGTGCTGCACCGTCTAATGTCACTTCGTGTTTCTTGTCAGATGCTTCTTTTATTTTTAAAAACTTGAGTAAAAAGCAAATTTTACTTCAATTGTGGGTGGCTTGCTTGTGATATGGATTGTGCCATTAGAGCTAAGTATGTCACCTTGCATTCTTCCCCCCCTACTTTGTCATGAGATGACTTCCATATGTGCTCCATCTTCTTAGGGCCTTTTTTCTCCACAGGGTTGTCTTTCAGTTTTTAAGTTACTTAAAAAATTTTCTTAGAACTTAATTGCTATTGTTATTCTGGAACCTTAGTACTATTGTTTTCTAAAAATTGCTATGGTGGCACCACTGTGTGTTTTCTTGGAAAAATAATCCCTCCACACTAGGCAAGAAAGGAAGAAAAAGTAGTCTTTAAAAAAATCTACTTTAAAATATTCAAAAAAATGTTGAAAAATATGTTTCTCAAGAGTCAGAAAACCCTGACAAGAGGAATTCTGGACTGAAGAGAATGTTTGCAGTTTGAGACTTTTGGACAATGTTTGTGTGTATGTGTGCATGCATATGGACCTGTTTTGTGCATCTATTAGCCAATAAATTGGCCATTTATTCAGAACACATTGGAAACTGAAAACCTTTCTTTTTAGGCCTTAAGCACAAAAAGAATCCCATAAGATACTTCACACTCTTTTGTCGTATATATACACAGAAATGCTTCAGCATTGTTGATTCTGCTGCATTATTATTGCTATTATGGCATTATCATTTTGGGGTAGTTCCAATGCAAATCAATTTCTGAAAATTCTGCATGAGCCACTTGCTTGGAAGAAGAAGCGCAATGACCTCGTTCTTTCAAAAACTATTTATTATGCTTCTAAGGCCTGTGTATTTTATTTCCATATGCCCCGGTACTGCTGGTTCTTGCAAGATGCCAACTGTACTCTCTTTCACTTGATATTGATATTTATGACAAAGCAGTGTGAAACTAAGTCTGCATATTGATTTGAGAAAATCTAAATTGGCTATTAATAATGAAGGACATTAGTGAATCATAAGTGTTATTGCAATTATGGGAAAATATAGCCAATAATGTCCTTTCTTCTTCAAATATAGCAATAACTTGATCAGGATTCTCAAGTTCAAATCATGTCAGCTGTAGCCTCACTGGAGGCCTTGAACGTGTAGCTGTCAGTCAGGCGCAGTTCATCTGTTGCTAAATGGAATGGTAGCAGTCTAAACAAATGGGAAGTTCTTCTAGTCACATAAGCTTGTATAGGGCTGCAGCCTTGGACATAGGTCTACCGTGAGATAATGTTGCTCCAGAGGCAGAAAAAACTTTAGGTGAAGCTAAGTCTGGGCATCAGGGCTGAGGTTCATAGTCCCATGGTTCAGGGGACCCCAAATGATACCCAGGGACAAACGGGATAGCTAAGTGGCAAATTGGTCTAATGTTAGTGCTAATAGCATGGTCTTGTTGGAATCCAGTGGCCTGCTGCTACTTAATTCAACAACCTTTCCTCTTGTAGACAGACAAATCGATAGTCATAGAATCATAGAATAGAATCATAGAGTTGGAAGAGATGCCAGGGGCCATCGAGTCCATCCCCCTGCTATGGGAACACCCATCAAAGCTTTCCCAACGGATGGCCTCCAGCCTCTGCTTAAAAACTTCCAAAGGAGACACATAGATCTCTATATATTTATCATAGATGTCTATATATTTATAGACATCTACATATTTATAAACTGTTGGGAATAAAAGTTTCCCAGGGTGTTAGCCCTATTGGGAAATTCTATGGAAGCTAAAACTGTCAGGATTCAGCCTCCTTTTAGCAGAGTAGCAGAAGAAGCATGTCTAAATTTGTGTATGGCTTTTCTGATCTCAAACTGACTGAAGAAATGAAGCAACTGCAGGCAGCTTCAGATTACAAACTTAGAAAAGTTTACTAATGGCTTCTACATTTACATATGTATTGGAGAGCCTACAACCTAACTAGCTAATGAATAGTAGTAGCTTCGGTCTTAACTCACCATCTTCTGACGGAGATGCGAAGCACGGTCAAAGAGGAGGAGGAGGAAGCAAAAATGGAGGAGAAGAGGGAGAGCTGAGAGGGGTCTCTTTCTTTTATAAGATCAATGACCCAAGCAACTGTCCTGGGTCACATGATCTGATCACCTGAACACCAAAGGTATTTATGATCATACATTTAAATGACAGAAAGGCAAATGGTGGAGCTTTGGCATGCAAGAGAGAAATATAGCCCTATGCTATCTATGCCCACTTGCTCTAAGGACAAGATGGGGGGGAGAGAATGCTGGAATTTTCCCAACATAAACACAGCTTATCTACCTTTTTATATATACAGTGGGCCCTTCACATTCACGGAGGAAATGTGCAGAGAACCCCTGAAAATGAAATAACTGCAAATAACACCCCCAACACCCCTCCTTCCCTACACATGTGGCCATGCCAGCCATTGCTGGCAATGGGCAGGAGATGGGAGAGGGAGAAAAAAACTTTCTTCCTTTTCGGCCTCCCCACCCCCCCTGCTGCTGGCGCGATTGCTCCTGGAGTGGTGGGTGGGCAGAAGGTGATCAGGAGGAAAATATCTTTTCTGCCCCCCTTGCCATCTCCCTCCTTGCTGCAGGGCCAATCATGCTGGAGCTGCAAGTGGGCACTGATTGCACCAGTGGTGGCTGAGGGCAGAGAATGGGCTATTGCCCTTTGTGCATGCCCCTGCCAACTGCTGCCAGCATGTGGAGGTCCGGGGACATGCAGGGAATGGGTGATCGCCAGTCCTGCATGCCCTTGCGGGTCTTCTCTGGAGCAGGGGAGGATCATGGCAGCTGGAGAAGAGGGGGTAGAGCAAGATCAGGCTCTCTACATCCTTCTCCCACCTGTCCCCTGCAGGATTGCACTGGTGGCCAGCTAGAGAGGAGTGACGAGAGTGAGATCACGTTCCCCACATGTGTTACCCTGTTTGCTGGGGGTCCCGGGAGGGACACCTAAATAACCAAACAACAACACACATTGGGAGGAAAATTAGCTTAGAGCACTGCTGGCAAAACAAGAGGCAGGGTAACGCAGCAGGATCTTGTAACCCAATGTTTACAGGGTCAGGCCAAGTCAAGAAGCAAACCGTGTTGGGAATTAATGAAATGATCTTTATTAAATACAGGCACACAATGTAAGCAATACACGCACATAAGTAACTATAGAAAATAAAGGTTGGAGTGGTATAGAGGGATTTTGAGAGGGATTGTTGAATTGAGTGATATGGAACCTGTTCCTGGAGTCTGGAAAGAAGATAGAGAGCGATGCTGGGGTGTGATGTAGCTCAGCTACTGGAACTGAGGGGAAGGCTTGCCAAGCAGAGCGGTGGCAAGGCTGGATGGAACTCAGGAGCAATCCAAGGATGGTCTCGGAATCAGGGGTTTTTATAGGGAGAAATGTGACTGCAGGCTATGCCGTACTTGGGAAGACAATGCATTTTTAGGAGCAGGACAAAGCTTTGGAAAGGTCAGAATTTAGCATGATTGAGAAGTCTGAATTGACAAAGAGTTAGCCAGTATGCAAATGCAGAGTGCTTGGCAGTTGAGTATTCAGCTTGCCAGGTTGCCTGCTTGGGGCAGGGAGTCCTTTGTAAACAGTGTGCTTACATAATGAAGGTGTTTGGAGAGAGGTCACCTAAAGCAAGGACCTGGCTATTTCTGGCCTGCCTGGGTGGAGAATGGAATGTCCAGCAATTAGTGGCCGTGCCTAGTCTGTGCTTGTTCGGGGGCCTCACAAACACGTGGAGAGGGGTGGTAGAAGAGAGCCAAATTATTGATATCAAAATGATATCTGGGGGTATCTCCAAGTAGGCCTAGTAACTGCAGTAACACATGCTTTTCCCACCCACCCTCGGCAGGATTGTGGTGATGGTGGGCTGGAAAAGAGTGGAGAGAACAATATTGTGTTACTCCCATGTTTCTCCCATCTGCCCCCAGCAGGATCGTGCCCGTGGCAGGCCGGAGAAAAGTGGGGAGAGCGAGACTGCACTTCCCCTATCCTTCTCCCACTTTGCCCTGGCAGGATTGTGCCTGTGGTGGGTTGGAGAAGACAGCATCCTTCTCCTGGCTGTCCCTGGCAAGATCACGCTGGTGGCTGACTGGAGAAGAGCAGGGAGAGCAAGATTGTGCTCCCCACATGCTTCTCTCCCCAGCCCCTGGGGCAATTGCCCAAGGGGCATGTGGGAGGAGAGCAGGGAGGTCAAGATTGCCCTCCTCACTTCCCTCTACCACCCACCCCAGGCACGATGGACCCCTCAGCTGCCTGGAAGGGGAGGTGGGCAGAGGAGATCCCCCCATTTCACTCTCCCACCAGCTGCTGGTGCCATAGCTGGCTGGGCAAGGGCAGGGAAGTACATCTTCTCCCTGGATTAAGGAATGGGAGGGGGAAATGGAGGAGGCAAGCCACCCATGAATGATCAAATCCGCAAGCCTCAAACCTTGTGGAGGGAGAATTGTACTATATGTGTGTGCATGTACCTGGACAACATAAATCAGGGGCACTTTGCTAACAAATAGCACCTACAAATTTAGCAGCAGGGCAGCAGAAAAAAGAATTTCCATTTATTCTTGTAGTCAGGAGTGAGCTTTAAATGTGAAACCACACAAGTCAAAGTCTTTGTAATTTTTAAAAAAATCAAGTTGGCAACATTTCTTTTTTTTGTTCTGACATATCAGGAATCCAAAAGCAATTGTAAAACATGAAATGGTGGGAGAAAATGGTACGGTGGATGGGAGAAAAGATGCATTAGTTGTATGCTTCTAAACATAAGTAGTCCAGGGTCTAAAATTGGGAAGAATAAATGCCCCCCCCCATCACAGTGTTACCTGACTGGTCAAGTTATTTGGACACCTTGGGAAGAAAACCTAAGCAGCATTTTCCTTGGAAAAGAAAGTACAACAAACAACAATGAATCAAAGGGTGTTATTTCCTGACAACCTCATTTAAGCACAAACAGTGTCAACTTTGTGAAATGGTTGCTTCATTTTGCATAATGGTAAGACTATTTGTAGTTCTTTGTCCCTGGAATTAAGTGCCAGTGCTTCTAGTCCAACCTGTACTCCAATGTTGTGAAAAATATCTCCTCCAGCCTTCTGTTCCTATAGTGGCTATCAAGGCCCTGAGAACAACAAGCCTCCATGGTGCAGTGGTTAAATGCCGGTACTGCAGCTACAACGTTGTGAGTTCGATCCTGCAGGGCTCTGAATTGACTCAGCCTTCCACCCTTTCATAGTCAGTAAAATGAGTGCCCAGTTTGTTGGGGGCAATTAGCTAAATGCATTGTAAACTGCTTAGGGAGTGCCTCGCACTGATAAGCGGTATAGCAATGTAACTGCTAACTGCTAATAATACTTCTCCACTCTTATTCCCTAGAAACTGATCTGAGAGGCATATATAACAAGCATGATCAGTACCTGTACGATCTGTAAATTCCTTGTTTAAAGCTGTCTATGTGGCCATCACCATATCATGTGGTAGTCAGTTCTATGGTTTAACTATGTACTCTTTAATGGACCAATTTATAATTTCTATTGAGTTTTCCCCATTACTCATTTTTATCATTTTCCACCTTCTTACTCACTTATTTTTTGAATCTAGAAAGCTCCAAACATTGTAACCTTTATGCACAGGGTAGTTTCTCAAGCCCTTTGTTTATTCTGGTTACCCTTGTAGTGTGTAGTTGCATCACATATCTATATAAAGGCATTATGAAAGGGAAAATAGTTTGGGGCATATCCAGTTGTAAGACAAGTGATAGGCCCTTGTATATTCTTGACAGGGAGTTTTTCTGAATGACCCCTGGGTTAGAACTCCTGCTATTATTTTCTCCTGCTCCTGGCCCTATGATTTCTCTGTGTTTGGATGTATATTACCAGAGTCCTACCTGTCTTGGGGATTTTCAAATCCCTCCTTTAGAAAATGATGGCTTCTCACTCCATTTCCCCCCAGCAAATGTATTCACCTTCTCCGTTGCTTGGTACTGTGGTACTTTTACCAGTTTTAAAGCATAAAGAATTCAAACTACAGCAATTGAATAGAGTCTACTTAGTCAAAATGACCACAAGGACACAAAATTATACAAGGAAACTGGTTTTCATGTGTCTAGATTTCATTAGATATTTAGCTGAAAGGAAATAAAGAAAAAACTTCGCTGTGTGGTCCATAGGGAAAAAAAGTTAGAGTTTGGTAGTACCTTTATTTGATAACTAAATCAACGTAAAAAGCTGAGCTTTCAAGTCTTTCAGAACTCTTTGTCAAGCTGGGTGTTACAAAATTTGGATGGCTGTGGAAGAAATGGAAAGTTCAAAAGTCATCCTGGCCAGATGTTATACCCACACAATCTGTAGTTACTTAAGTCTTAAAGCAGAGATGGCAGGCTTGAAGAGGTGTGGTGTTATCAGGTTACAGCTCAGGAGAGGTAAAATAAATTACCTGTCTCCCTCTTTACAGACAAAGAAAGGACTTGCAGGTACACACTTAGTGGAGTATTAACTCCTTTTAGTCAAAGGACATATTTCCTGTGTTGGAGCAGAAGTATGAAGTAACTTACAGAAAAATTTACTCATAGAATCAGGTGATGGGATCTTAGAACCTGTGTGAAGTCCAGCTGACTCTACTCTTAATGTTGATGATATATGTTTCTGTTAATACTGAAGAGACCTGCTTTCACAAAATCCTGACTGTGATTGAATCAAGTGTGCTATTAGCTCCTCTGGAATACAGCTAATATATGCATGCTAATTAGTAGCTAAAGCCTGTGGAAATAGGGAAAATGAGAGAAGTAAGACTAAACCTAATGTTAGCTTGGAACACAATATGCCTGTGTGATAGAAGCAACAGTATTTAATCCCTGCACCATATTGCCCCCGTTTTCTTTCCACCCATGTCTTCTCTTCAGGTTCTCTTACCTTTGGATGAGTGGAAGGAAGAGTCATTGTAACCACACTGCCAATTAAGGTGTTTTACTCGGAGTTGGCCGGGATTTAGTTTAAGGACAAGACCACCCCCAGGGATGGAGTTGTGGGCTTCCAATTACCAGCAGTATCACCACCTTTTCTAGCTTGTCAAACAATGAGGAGTTTTTGAAGGCTAAATCCAGCAGCAGCTTACTTGCTGGGGGAGTGCTAAGTGAGTGACACTGATATATTGAGGCTGCGGGTCTGACATTGTTTGTCAGGATAAGTTCACAATGGAGATGACTTTTGTTTCTTATTTCAGCTTACTGAAAGAGAGGCTAAGTAGCTGGCCTTGTACAATAAAAGAAGGAAAAATAGAGGGTAATGTCTGCCCAAAATAGAGTAAAATTTGCATGTAACAGCATCAACAATAACATGAACATCATCATCCCCTGTGGATTGAAAACACTTGACTTGCATTACTTCATATGGTGTATTTTAAAGTGTACTAATGTAATTTAAATTGTGAAGATTAAACTAGATGTGACAGTGGTGGGTGTATTCTTTTTACCAATCACATATAAACTAGAGACGGGATGGTTCCCCTAGAGAGAGGTAAGTGGAAGCAGGGGGATGAAGTTTGTGTCCTTTTACTGTATTCTCCTTTTATTCTTATGGTAAAATTTCCCACCACCCTCTGCTTTATATGCAAAAGGGAGCAATGGAATGATAGTTCTATCACATGTGATTTAGTCCTCCATGCAAGGAACAGGATTGGCTCCAATTTGTACGCATTGAAAGGAATTCTAGATTTGAGCAAGAAAACAGAAAGGTTTAATTTGGACACTGCTATTCATAGACCACAAAATGGGGCTTCATATTCCAGTTTGTTTTCCTGGCACAGAGAGCATGGAAAACTGTCATATAACAAGCCAGGTTACAAGTTCAGAAGTCAGGTCCACAAGGGGAGGACTCTGGCCTCAGTCTCAGGTTGATAGACCATGATCTAGCAGACAAGGATTATACTGTCTGACCCAGAATAAAGACTAGTATTTCTTAATTTGAAAAAAGGGTAATATAATTTAGACCAGCATTATGGTTCAAGAGACATGTTGCGCATGCCTAACTCGTCCATACCCCCCCCCATTTCTTTGCTGCAGCTCCCTCAACACAGCTATTTTCTGGCTGGTGGAGAGCAGGAAGAGCAGCAGAGAAGCTTCCAACTGTTTTTCTACAGCTGGGTGCACTGCACTGACAACATCTGCAGGGACATCAAAAGGATACCTGAGAGTTCCCAGAGGATGCCTGCTGCTATGCATCCAGCTGTATGAATATAGCTAGATGCTTCTGTCCACCAGGCAGTAAACAGCTGCACTGCAGCAGAAAAAAGGTAGCTTTTTTGGGGAGGGGCAATTTGGTCATTGTATGGTTGATAACAGAATTTTGGCATCTACAAAGACCAAAAAAGTGAGTTATGATGGCCTATGTTGGATTTGTGTCATCATAACTCACTAACTGGATGCCAGCATTAATTTAATTTGATTTCCATTTGATGAATAAACAAAGAACAAATTCCTTCCACCACTGTATATACAATTACACTCAGAGCAAGCTGAATCGACCCAGGATAGCATCAACAATCTTGGGAGGATTAATTTTATAATATGCCATTAATGTAGATTGTGCACAGCCAAAGATCAAAGCAAGTTATAGCAACTGTGAGTAAGGAAGGGACCAAAAAGGGTGAACTGTCAGTATCAAAAACATGGGGTTTTAGTGAACTATAAGAAGATTAACCAAAGGTCTGACAGTCCTAGTATTAGTCATTCATAAGATATGTGGGGGCAGGAATATGACTGCAACCACATACTCTGAAAGGGACAGCTTCATTGATGGACACATTTTTATTGGTTTATACTCTGATAGCTATTGGCTACTGAGACATAGTTTGTTATTGAAGATTTCTGACAAAATGAGAAGGTAAAGTTAATTCTATTTGAAAATAATCAAATAATCTATTTAGAAGTTCAAAGGAGACTTTAGTGTTTTGTATAAAAATAGTCCTGGGCTTGAAGGATGTGAGAAAAAAAGAAATAACTAAACTAAGTAAATGACTTTTGAAGAGGTGGCCTGTGCCGATTTATTGGTACACATCACTATGTTTCTCTCAAATGCCCCAAATTGTTTTATATATTCCGTAGCTTAAGACTATTTTAAACTTTGGAAATTCTATTTGTAACCAGTCAAGATGAAATATAGGCCTAACTGCTAAATAACATGCCAATTGATATGACTCTTCTCATTCCATGTCAATTTTGTCAATCTGTGCCAATGATGAGTTCAAATTATGATGTATTGCTTCTAGTGTGGCACATCTCTTCATTGTCTGTTTGGTTTTAATCTTATGCACTTGCCAGCCAAGCTTGGCCCAAGACATTTTGATGTCTGATGTAGAGGAGGAAATGACATCCCTCCTCCCAAAGTCATGAGCAACCAAGTTACATTGGGACCAGTGGCAAAGAAACCACATGCACCTCAGAACTGGCCCAAGATATTTGAGCGCCTAAGAGAAAGGACTGTATGGTGGTCTCCCTGTCCCAGTTCCACCTACAGAAGCTGACTGGACTGGCAGCTAATTCTGACTTCAAAATTGGCAACTGGACAGCATTTTCCAGCATTACAAGATAGGCCATGTTGCATCCAAAACTTTCACCTAAGATACCTTGATACTGATCTGCATTCCCCTGCCCCAGCAACTGCCATCTGTGAAGGCTGCTTTACTCCATCTAATGGTATCCTGAACACCATTTCTGCTTCTTGGAAATAAAAACAAAATACAGTCATCTGTCCACATTCACTAGGATTGGGGCATGGGACCCCCATGAAAGTGGAAAAACTGTGAATAACTCTAGGCCCTCCCAAACCATATTTAACACACAAAAAAGCATGATCACCTTATTCAACCCATGGAGTCCTTTGCGGCATCAGAATTTCTTCACAAACCAGAAGTGGGTGGCTGGTGGGGCTTACTGGCACCTCTACTGCTGCCCCACACTGTTTTTAATAGGGACTAACAAGCCTCACTCACAGTTTATCAGTCTCATGAGGCTTGCAGTCCCTATTAAAAATGGTATAGGGAGGCAGCAGAGGTGACAGCAAAGAATCCATGAATAATCAAATCCACAAAAGTGAAACCTGCAAATGTGGAGGGCTGACTGTAATAACGAATTAATAACTGACACACAAAAACTCTTCCTAACTTGGCTACCTGACCTTGTGTTGTTGTTGCTGCTGCTGCTACTATCATTCTGCCCTTTTCCCAGTAGTGGGACTCAAGGCAGCTTACAAACTACTACAACCAGTAGCAATTGTGAAAATCAGTACAGATTAAAAATCATACAAAAACATCAGTGATTATGTATGTGTATAAAATCTATAGAGGTAAAACATTTTAAAAACCAATAGAAGGCAAAACAGCCCACTACAGTCCATTCTTAAAAGCCTGACAGAATAGGAATTTTCATTTGTCAGCAGAAAGACAGCAAGGAGAGGATGGTTCTGATTTTCCTAAGGAAAGAATTCCAAACTCTGGGAGCAGTCACCAGGAAGGCCCTCTCCTTTGTTCCCACCAAATGAGTATGAGAACGTAGTGAGACAGAGAGAAAGGCGTCTCTTGAAGAACATGAACAGGCTCGTATAGGGAGATACAAATCCAAGCTGTATCAGGCTTTATAGATCACAAACACCACTTCAAATTGTATCTGGAAACATTGGCAGCCAGTGGTTCTATTTAAAGAAGGGAGTAGTATGGTCCATGCAGCCCAGCCCATTGAACAAACTGGCTGCAGCTCTTTGGGGCAATTAAAGTGTAAGCACTTTTCAAAGGCAGCCCTACAGAGAATGCAATACACTAATCCAAACAAGATATAACCAAGGCTTGTGTCATAGCCAAATTAGACATCTTCAGGAGTGAGTGCAACTGGCATACTAACTTTAACTGTGTCAATGCTCTCCTGCTCACTGCTAGAACCTGTGCCTCCAGTGTCAGGGCTGAATCTAGGAATACACCCAAACAGAAATCCTGAGTCTTTGGGAGAGTATAACTGCATCTAATTTTTCATATGAAGTGGTTCCCGAATAACTGTGCTGAGGCCGTGCTGAGGCCATGCTGCTGGTCCCACCCTATGATTACATACTGTTTTTGCTGGCGTTTAAGACTCACTCCCCCCCCCCAAAATACTGTTTGAAAGTGGGATGTGTTTTATATGCTGGTGTTTCTTATTTGTGAGCAAATAATATTTGCCAGTGTATAACTGGAGTGCATCTTATACACAGGTGCATCTTCTACCCTGGCAAATACAGTAGTTTCTTCATCCTGTCTCACATGTTTGTGACCATCTGGAATACAGAAGCCTAGTCACGGAAAGATTTATGCACACAGGTTTTCATTCGTATTGGAACCGTGTACAGTTAGGTTCTTGGAGTTGTGTAAGCTCCTGCATATAGACCTCAACACATTTTGGTTTATCTCCCATTGACTTCTATACCTGATATGTCAGACGCTGATGCCATTTCTGCACTACACTGTTACGGTGCTGTAATTCCACTTTCAATCTCCTATGGAATCCTGGGGTTTGCAGTTTATGGAGGGGCATTTAGAATTCTCAGCCAGAGAGCTCTTTGGCTTCAGTAATCTACAAATCCCAGAATTCCACAGGATATTTAAAGTGGAATAATAGCATTATAACAGTGTAGTGCAAAAATGGCCTGGGTGTGGGACAAAGAAGCTGTGTAATGTCAGGGGCTGGCCCAGCAGCTTGGTGCTCTTCTTCCAAGATTAACATGTGAAGGGAACTATTTTAAACTTTAATTCAGAATCTGAGTTCATACCTTCCGTCTGACCTTTCATAATTTCCCATGTATTTTATTTATATTGCTTTTCTCTTAATCTAACCATGTAAGAATATGCTTTGCCTCTAGGTCTGGAATTTTGCCATATACCCACTTAACAAGTGAAAAGATAAAGGAAGAGTTGCATTTTATAATAATAACCAAATGTAGTGGTTGCTTCATTTAAAACTCATATTGATTTTCTAGATAAATATCAAAATGTTGGAATGGGAGGCTGACTAGTCCTGTTTAAAAAAACTTGCCTTTATCTCAGCATCTTTGCAATACCAGGATTTACTAAACAATATGCCAGAAAGGATAACATAATGGTGTTCTGTGGAAAAAAACTAGCAGGATAAAATTTGGTTGAGCTTCAACATTGTGTATAAAGACTTAAAATATTTATCTTAGGTCAACTGTGTTTAAGTGTCTGTTATAAAGTGCCCTCATAGCATTTATGAGCAGCTGCTGTGCTGTCCAAGCTGAGAAGGAGAGGGAGAAAAGTGCTCATTGTTCATATAAAGACATCCACATCTGATTTTCAAAAACTGAATCTGCTGTTCTACCACTTTGATTGAACAACAACAACTGATTGTATTTATCATGATTCTCAGTATGCTAATGGAAGCCAGAAACCACATTTACTCTACTGTTGTTCATTGTCTTCATCAGGAACATGCAAAATGTGTAACTATTTTGTATGAACATAATCCTGTGTTGTTGCAGTGTTTTGGTGCTAAGCAAGTATGGACAGTAAAGAAGTCTGATCTGCCTCTGGCTGAATGCAGCCTTATTGCTTAAAGTTTCCTTGTAAGATCAGAAGAAATATATATATATATACTAGCGTATTTACCTGGCATTGCCTGGGGTTTTTATTTTCCTCTTAAGAACTCACCAAACTGTCTTCTCCATTTCTTGTAACTTTTCTCCGTATTTCTCAATGCAATCTATATTCAGAGTTATTTACATACACAGTTTGGGTTCCTGAGGGAGTACACTGTCCTCCTCCTTGCTGCTAAGCCTTGTGTCCATAGCAACTGGCTTATTTCTGTACCTGTAAATTTTCACCACATTCCCCAATCCAATCTTTATTCAGAGTTGTTAACATTCAGAGGGTGGGTTCCTGAGGGAATATACTGCCCTTCTCCTTGCTGTTAGGCCTCATCTCCATAGCAACCAGCCTATTCCAGTACCAATAACTTATCCGCATATTCCCCAATCCAATCTGTATTTGTAATTGTTAACATACAGAGGTTAGGTTCCTGCAGGAATGCACTGTCCTCCTCCTTACTGCTAGGCATTGTCTCCATAGCAACTGGCCTATTCCAGTACCTGTAACTTTTCCCCATAGTCCCCAATTCAATCTGTGTTGTTTGGTGATGTTGATGTGCTGGCTTTTTTTTTTTTTGCTTTCTGTTGAATTTGTGCAATGACTTTACATTTTTCTGGAAGCATTTTTTGTTTTGAATTTTAACTTTAAGATTCCTCACATATGGAACCTATACAATCTACTGTGTGAGGCGAGAAGACCTTGTAACTATGGCCATTTCTGAACTACACTGTTATAGTGCTATTATTCCACTTTCAACATCCTGTGGAATTCTAGGGTTTGTAGTTTATTGAGGTCAAAGAGCTCTCTGGCTGGGTATCTTTAAATGCCTCTCCTTAAACTACAAATCCCAGGATTCCATAGGATGTTGAAAGTGGAATAATAAATAGCCTATGACAGTGTAGTGTGGAAATGGACTATGTTGTGTACATCACTTTAATTTTTCTCACATATGCCTCCCAAATGTTTTCTGGCATCCTTATTGATAGTAAACCTCCATAGCAACTGGCCCGAGGCCCAAGAGCTCACAGCTGAGAATTCTAAAGGACCCACACTTAACTGCCAACCCCAGGATTCCATAGAATCTTCACAGCCAGACAATCCTATGAGGTCTTCTCGCCTCATTCAGTCAATTGTATGAGGTCTGTGCCTGCCTGATGCAGACAAACAGATAAACTCACAAACTCACAGGCAATCATTGACTTTTATCTACTAGACTTGCAATCCAGGTCCCAAGAAGGGTATCCTCACAAGTCAGGAAATAAACACATGAGGCCCTAAAGGGGTTTAAAGGGCTCTTTCCTATTGTAGCTTTTTGGCTACAAAACAACCCCAAATGGGGAATTATTCCACTGTAACTCTAGGTAGCAAGCAAACAAGTTATCCATCATCTTCAGGATCAGCAACTATATTAATGAGCTGGTGGATGCGTGGCAATTGATTTAAAGACCAGGAACAATCGATGGTCAGAGAAGGGGGATACCATAACCTGAAATGGTGGGGTGAAACACTTTATTTGTTTGGACCTGCTGCTGAGGTCAAAAATGATATGTTCAAAATTTCTTCAATCAAATCCAATGTGCAAGGAAAGAAGGGCATTTTTTTCTTAAAGACAATCAAGATGACAGTCAGAGGTGTCCAGCAGTGGAATATGCTGCCTTGGAGTGTGGTGGAGTCTCCTTCTTTGGAGGTTTTTAAGCAGAAGCTGGATGGCCATCTGTTGGGAATGCTTTGATGGATGTTCCTGCATAGCAAGGGGTTGGACTCGATGGCCCCTGGGGTCTCTTCCAACTCTATGATTCTATGATTAAGTCAACACTGATGAGATGTAAAGATTAAGAAGTTCCTTAAGAAAATAGCTAGTAACTCTATCGTAAAAAGAGATAAGATTAGTCTGGCACGACTTACTTTTGAGAAATCCATGTTGACTTCTTATGATTACCGCGTTGCTTTCTAAGTGATTAGAAACTGACTGCTTAATGATCTGCTCCATGATCTTTCTGGGGACATGATAGCCATGTTTAAATATTTGAAGGGATGCCATGTAGAGGAAGGAGAGGGCTTGTTTTCTGCTGCTCCAGAGACCAGGACAGGGAGCAATGGATTCAAGCTGCAGGAAAGGAAATTCCTCCTGAACCTCAGGAAGAACTTCCTGACAGTTAGGGCTGTCCGGCAGTGGAATATGCTGCCTCGGAGTGTGGTGGAGTCTGGAGGTTTTTAAGCAGAGGCTAGATGGTCATCTGTCGGGAGTGCTTTGAGGGTGTTCCTGCATGGCAGGGTGTTGGACTGGATGGCCCGTGTGGTCTCTTCCAACTCTACATTTCTATGATTCTATGATTCTATAATCTTTAAATATCTAATTACATATCCCAGGGCTTCTGGATGTGTATTGACATTTTTTGCTGAATTTCTCTTTTCAACATGAGGGGCTCTGGGGTCTTCAAGCACCTGCACATTATGCCCTTCTCTGCTTAAGACTTTGGCATCTAAGACAGCAGGTGGCACAAGGATTGGTTTCTGACATCAGAGTGAGAAGCGAAGATGCTTATTTGCTTGGAGATTCTCATGTCAGTATCTGTACACTGATGAGCAGCATGATGTGGCTGTCACAAAGACACAGTTAAATATCAGAAAGAAAAGACCAAATGAATGCTCTGCCCAAATCATTTTGTAAAACATTTTCAAAACTCTCTCCATCTCAAAAATTAGTGTAGAAATTGGTTTCCTCTTTCCAAATACAGTTTCAAAGACCAGAGCAGACTTTTGTATAAGATGACATTTGAAGTGCCATTTCTCTCCATCTTAGCTATTTAAGGGGGCTTGCCCACACAGTCCTTTGGGAAACTTGGTTATTGAGGCTTGGGGCTGGTGTTGCTTTCAGGGTAAAGCCTTGTAACCTCTTCAAAGAGAAGACAGGTTTGACCCCAGAGCCCTTATTTATAACAAGGAGTCACAAGGTGGCCATCTTACATGACCTATGGAATATGTCCTGTTCTATTTTTAGAGAGCATAGAATGTGCTCAAGGGCAAATGACACATTCTGTGATTAAGAAAGAATTCCTGCAATAGCATTACTCAATATTAGGAAACATAAATAGCTGTCTTGTGAGGGAAAATGCAAAAGCAGGCAGGAGGTTCAGATATTTTAATTAAAAACACAGAAAGGTCCTTCTGAATTAACTTTTGCTATTGCAAACTTCTGACTTTTGGAGTTAAAAATGAATTTGAATGTCTTCCTATTTGCTTTAAATGATGGGAACTTAAATGTCACAGTGTTAGGTTAAATTAAGAGTCTGTGCCTTCAAGAATCATATTTTCATGTCCACTTTTAATTTCTTTTAGCTAGCATGTACACTGATATCTTTATAGAACAATTTTGCAATATATTTATTTATAGTTGATAACATCATACACAAATCCACATTTATTTAGGTGGGTCCAGAAACACTGTTTGAAACCCTGGAAAGCCATTGGCAAAATCTAGCTCTGAAGTAGATAGACTGCTGGTCTCATTCAGCATAAAACAGCTTCTTATGTTCGTTCCTTAGTGTGAGCCTTGTTAGGGAAGCCTACCTCTTACTTGGAAAGCTAAACAATACCATACACATAAACTTTCCCAGGATGTGTTCCACATGCATATTGTTGTTGTTAACTGTCATCAAGTTGACTTTGACTTATGGCAACCCTATGTATGAGATATCTCCATGTCACCTTTGCTATCAACAGCCCTGCTCAGGTTTTGCAAGCTCAGGGCTGTGGATTCCTTGGTTGAACTTAGCCACCTGTTTCAACTTTTCCTATGGCCTTCTACCTTACCAAGCTTTTGTTTTCCAAATGTGTCAGTAATGGTTGGTAAGATAGAAGGCAGTAGGAAAAGAGGAAGACTACATTGCAGGTGAATGTGTATTAATATGTAGTGGTAGTGGTGGAGTGTTTTTGGATGGAAAGGATTAGGAAACAAACTACATAATTTAGATAAAATAAAAATAATTAGATAAAATAAAGGAATTTATAACCCAGTGTTGGCCTTCACTATTTTTACTGACATTCCAATAGCTCTCTCCCTTCCAAAAATCCAGAAGTGGCAATGTTGGCCATACAGCAAATTATAACAATATCAAAAATCCACAAATAATGACACCTTTATTAGGACAACGAAAAAATGCACAAAATATACCATGCAAACTTTCAAAGCTCCACTGCCTTCTTTACCAGGCAAATAGTACAGAGGGTTCTTGAGAAATTCAGTGTTCTCTGCTTAAGAAAGTGGTGGGTCACCCACGGCAGAAGCAGCCTAGATCTCTTTTTCTGTTGCTAACAGAGTTGAAATTTTATTATCTGGATTCTTTATGACTATTTACAAATCTTTGTCTCCCAGCTCCAACATGGCCAAAGAGATGAATGACCTCTTTCTGCCTTGATATCCCTCCACACCATCTTAACTGATAACAAAAATGTCTTGACAAAATGGAGGTCTGAGACTCTAACATCATCATTTTTTCTTCCTCTCCTGTATGATTTTTAACATCTTTGCCTATGAAGAAACCAGTGGAGCTTCAAAAGCTGGCATGCTGTATTTTGTGCCTTTTTGGTTGGCCCAATAAAGATCTTGTCATTTTGTGAATTCCAGTTCCAACATTCCCCCTTCATTTTATTGCCCTTCCTCTTAGTTTTCTCCTAGATAATTCCCATTTTGGAACTGTTATTAAATTCTCTTTGCTTCACTCATGAATGATTTCTCTGGAAACATTCACTCTACCTCAGGCTTTGACCTCATCAGATCTCACAAACTAAACAAGGTCAAGCCTGGTCAAAACATGGCCGAGGGAAAGCCAGGTGCTGCACGAAAGTTATGCTGTTGATTTGCTCTTTCCTCTGAGTCACTCCTAACCCCAGTGGCCTGGCATGCTCCACTGCCCCAAGTGACATCTGTACTGTTTTAAGTGCTATGATGTATGTGAGAAATATGTTTCAAAAAGTAGATTCTTGTGATTTGAAAGGTGACTGTGATATCCTTTGCGAAGAGAGGAGAGGCATCTTCTAAGTCAGATAGCTCTTTGAGTAATAGTGTTCTGTTCTCCAAAAATTATCCAGTGGTTTCAATTAGCTGTGGCATTCCACTGGCTTCCTATCATTCACTGAACGGCTGCAAGCTAAAAATTATCCACTGTGGTCCATTGTCCAGAGGCAGTGAATACACACCATTGTGTGCCTATAGCCATAGGGCCTTCCTGATAGACAAGATTTTGAAAGAAGCATTCCTTCCTTACATGGTAGCAGATTTTCAAAATTATTTTTTGATCATGGCAATTCTTTTGTAGCTGTAATTTAATCTTCCTATTAATTTTATTAGTGACCTGATCCTAAGCATGGCTGCCTAGAAAATGCACCAGGATTGAGTATAGTGGCTGTTGTCAATAGAGATTATGATATTCTGTCATTGTAAGGGTGTCTCTCTAGAATTAGAGTTGCATATGGTAACACAAATGCTTAGGATTAGATGCCAGTGAAAGCTAATGCTTAAAAAAAAATCCAATTAGATACACTGTAATTAAAAAAAATTCAAAGGCTATAGATGTCTGGAGTTTACTTCTTCATCAACAAAAGTAAAGTAATGGTTTACTGGTTATCTTTTCTGATTCCCAGTAATTGGTTTATTTTATGTCATCTTGCAAATAAAAATTGAACTAAATTTCCCAGACCAAATTTTAAATGCTAAATAGAAAGGAAATTGCTGCTTTATATTATTTCTGAGAGTCTGCATGATCTAGCAGCTTGAAAGCTGCACTCAGATTTGAAAAATCTGAATTTGAGAGTTTCCTCTGTTGTAGGTGAATGTTTGCATATACTGAGTTGCCCATCTGAAAAATAGGAATCACAAATGATGCCCTCACATTATAGTTGTAATAGCGAACACAATCAAGAATCTAAAAACTGTATTAATTAATTATGCTAAGGAAAGAATACCTGTAGCCAGGAAAGAGGGAGGTATCATGTTGTTGCAATAGATGTGTGCACGTACGGTCCAAGGGATGGCCAGGTCTTCCAAAGTCCACATTCCTGACTTTCTCCCTTGTTTGGATCAACAGTATCCATGAACTTTCCCCTTGTTCAGTTTTGGCCTATCGTGTCATCATCGTCATCCCTATGAATCAATATGAGGAAGAACAAGAGGTTAAAATGCAACAACAGAATGGACACATAACACTAGTTGAAAAACATAACATTTAAAAGAACATATAAAACCAAAACACATTAAAAACAATCAATAAACTCTTTAAAACTCATAATTTAAATATCAGCTGGAAAGGACTGCTGGAAGAGGCTGATCTTTAGTGCTCTTTTAATCTCAAACAGTGTAGCTGTAGAATTTCTTCCAACAAGTCATTCCATAATCTGGAAGAAGCGGGAGAAAATGTCCTCTGGGTAACAGAGGTGGGCTTTAAAGATAAAACCACCACTTTGTGCCTTACTCAGAAACTATTTGGCAGCCAGTAGAGTGATTTTAATATTGGTATATTGGTATATATATTATTGGTAAATCAGGCATGAATTTTCACTAAGATGAGTAAACTGAGGCTGTTGTACTTTGGACATATTGTGAGATGACATGGGTTATTGGGAAACATTAGAATGCTTTGTAAAGTGGAAAGCAGTAGGAAAAGAGGAAGACTGCACTACAGATATATTGCTTCAATCAAGAAAGCCATGAGCTCTGAGTTTGTAAAACCTGAGCAGACAAGCAGATGACTCGGGCTCTTGGAGGTCTCTTATTTATACTGTTGCCATGAACTGAAGTCTACTTGATGAAAAATAATAAAAGTATCAATACTATGTAAGGTTATTATAGTGCCAGAAACATGTGGGGACTTTTACAGTAGATGACACAGGGTTGTGGCATTTCTAGTACAACTGCCAGAATCTGAAAATTTGAGGAATTTCTGAAAACCAGAGTTAACTAGACATCGAGAACATGTAGACTTCCAAATGTTGATGGATTGCAATCACCATTTTCCCTCCTCATCAGTTATGTATTCTGGATAGAGTTGATGGAAATTGCAGAATTGCAATAACTGCAGTCTGATGGCAACAACATCCTGGGACCCACACACTCCACAGCTCTGGTGGAGACAGTATATTGACCTAGATAGATCAACAGTCTGATTGATTCTAAAGCAGTTTATTATGACAGAGATCTCACATCAAGGAACGGGAGTCTACACTCTTGGAGTTGCGCAATGCTACCTTGTTAGTGAATTATAACAGTGCACAACCAAACATGCACCCCAAAGCACATGCATGAACGATGTGCACCTGAATGTATAACTTCATCTCTGTCATCTTAAATTTGTTGAGTTAGGGGTAAATTTCCTCCTTCTTTTGGGAAAGTTGAAGATTGGTTCAATTAAAAGGTAGATTCTTTCAGAAGAGGTTGTAGCAGAATGCTCTGAATCCCCAGCACTTCCCTCTGAGATTAACTCTAGCAAAGTTAAATAAAGAGTTTGTTACTGCAGTTTCTAGCCTGGATTTGTGGGATATTAGATATCATTTTGATATCAATAATTTGGCCTTCTATGCCCCTTTTCCCTCAACGTGCTTGCAAGGTCCCTGGACACGGCCGCTGATTGCTGAAATATTCCAAACAAATACAGGCAGGCCAGAAATAGCCAGACTGCCGCTTCAGGAGACCTCAAGGCAAGTACCACATTATGTATGCACTCAACTTCCAAAGGACTCCCTGCCCCGAGCAGGCAGCTTGACTAGCCAAATACTCAACTATCAAGCACTCCGTGTTTGCATACTGGCTACTCTATTGACAATTCGGTCTTAACTCAATCATGTAAAATACTGACCTTTCGGAGGCTTTGTCTCCAGCCCAAAACTCATTGTTATCCCTGAGAATGGACTAGCATACGGCCACCTTTTCCCCTATAAGAACCCCTGACTTTGAGCACTTTCTCGGATTGCTCTTGGCTTCCATCCCACCTTGCTGTCGTTTCATTCAGTGAGCCTTCCCCTCAGCTCCACCTGCTGAGAAAATCCATTTCCAGCAACTTCTTCTTCAGAATATCTGGGCTTCAGGACAGGTGTAGTATTTCCCATACAAAACCTTCTCTTAAAATCCCTCTATCCAACTCCAACCTTTATTTCTATAGATCTTTGTGTGAGTGTGTTGCATACACGCGTTTGACTGTATATCAATAAAAACAACAATTATTATTTACTTCTGTTTGCTTCTTGACTTGGCCTGACCCCGTAGACATTGGGTAAAAGATCTCGCTACGTTGCCCTGCCTCTCGTATTGCTAGCTTGTGCTCTTTTGACTAATTCCCAGCTTTGTAATTTGGAGTGCACTTAGGTGTCCCTTATGGGACCCCCAGAAATCAGGGTAACAAGTTCCTACCAGTTACTTTGAAATGCCTATTCAAAACATATATAGATAGATTACCTAAATAGTGACTAATTGAGAAAAGTGTTGGGTAAAGACAGAACCAGTGTGGTGTAGTGGTTTGAATGTTGGACTAGAATTCTGGGGGACCCAGGGTTCAAATCTGGGCTCAGCCAAGGAAACCTAGTCAATGAGGTTGAGCAAGTCAGCCTCATTCTCTCAGTCTCAGAGAAAGGCAATGGCAAATCCCCTCTGGGCAAATCTTGCTCCAAACCCCTTCATGATAGTTTGCCTTAGGGTCCATAAGTCTAAAATGACTTTGAAGAACACAGCAACAACAAAGGGAGCAGCTCAAGAAAGCTGGAACTCCTCACCTTAAGGCAAGAAGGAGGAGGAGGAGGAGAAAATGAGAGAAGGGAGTTCCTGGGGTCACATGATCAAACTACTTACATACATGGATATATTGATGACCATGCATTCCAACTGGTGATTAAGCAAATGAGGAAAATTCTAGAAAGACAGAGGCATACAGGACGTCCTTCTACTGCCTAAATCCTCATTGGTTTAATAGCAAATGGGAGAAGGGGATCTGAAGAGAATGCTTGATTGAGTATTTTCTAAGGGAAGTGAATTCAGGTGTTCCACATTGGGCAAAAGTGTCCAACTGCTTCTATAGGTGAACAAAAGAAGATCCAACCTATATGTACCTGGAATTTGAATCATTCTCCAGAGTGCTTTAAAACACTTCTCCTACCTTAATGTCTTCTCATAATTTTACACTGGTGATGTTCAACAAGGATTCAATAACAGTAGAAATACAGGACTTTTTTGTTAAAACCAGTCTTTGAGTATTCCACTTTATCAGACTAGACTTGTAACAGTGATGAGAACATAACTACTTTGCTTCACTGGCTACTGGTCCATTTCAGGGCACAATTCAAAGTTCTGATAATGACCTATAAGGCCCTATGTGTCTTAGGTTTAAACTATCTGAAAGATCACATGTCCTTATACCAGCCTGCCCAAGTCTTAAGATCTTTGAGGAAGAGTTTTCTGACAGCTTCACTATCCTCACCAGGTCTGTCTGGTGTGGATACCTGAGAGGGTCTTCCTGGTGGCTTATCCCAGGGTGTGACATTGCCTTTCATAGGAAGCTAAGCTTTTCCCCCTGTCTTTCCTCTCACTGGCAGGTAAAGACCTTGTTTTTAATTTAAGGAGGCATTTGATGATAATAAGTTATACAAAAGGGCTTTTAATAGGATGTGAGCATGCTGCATTTTTATCTTTGTTATGTCTTTCAAATGATTTTATATTTCCTGAAACTATGGGTATTTTTATATGCTAGCTAATTTAATTGGTTTTAAAAAACTTTTGTGGGATCAGAATTTTAAATGTATCTTGTTTTAATCTTGTTCGAAGATGCTTTGGGTCCCATGTTGGAAAAATTTGGGATACTAAATAAACAAAACAAAACAAAAAACATCATCAGTTTTAGTTCTGTAGGCCAGTTTTCATTCCAAATAAATACTGAAGATACAGATAGGGAAAACCTGTAGAAAGGAATAAAATTATAAACTACAAACCCTTGAAAGACAGGACAGCCTTCTTTAATACATCATTACCATAGTAGTAGAGTAGTGCTTTGAGTCTGATATTGGGGTGAACTGTGGGATATACATAAATAAATAAGGCACCAGGATGAGGGAGAGATGAACTTTCACACATTGTATATTAGGAATGTCTTTATCCCTAACAGGTGGGAAACAACAAGTACCTCTGTATTAGAATTCACGTTTTACAAAGGTTGTCAGCATTAAAGACAGCATTTCCAGGCAGAACTGCGAAAATCTAAAATCCTATAAATGGACAATCACCAGAAAAACATTTTTAGCTGGAACATAGTGAAAATTTTTGAAAGGATGTGTTGAAGGACCAGTAGCACAAATTGCAGCTATTTGAGGGAAGGTTTAATTAACAAAGATATATCTTAAAGTGGTTTATGTAATTTCCCCAATTTTAGGCAAGATATTAATCCCTAGTTTCTGTTGCAATGGTATCCTTTGAAGGGGGGTGGGTCTCATTTCTTTTTCCTTAGGTTGTAGACAGGTTTTATGAAATGGAAAACAAATAGTGGATTCAGGAACCTAAATCCAAGTGAAACATTTTTGCTAAAGAACCACAGTTGTTGAGATCATGAAGACACGCAAAAAGCATTCCAGTAGAACTGGCCAGTGCAGCATACAAAATACTTATATTGGAGAGATGATATCACAACTGTAAACAAAGTCATATTTTCCTCATATCATTCTTGTGTTTGCTGCTCATTGGGACCTCCTAGAAACATTCCAAAAGACAATTAATTAATTTGAATAAGAGCCTTATCATTCAATGCCCGCACAGCTTCAGTATTCACAGACCTCAGAACTAAATGCTCAGATTTGGCTCTACTGTTAAACAGAGTGAGATTTCCTTAGGCGTCAGATGATGCGGGGTGGGGAGGCATATGAAGTAGTCTGTTGTTTCTCCTGTACTCCATGGCTATTTCTTTATGCTAAAGAGTAGAAATGTGCTGTGTAGCCTGCCCCAAACCCTCAAATAGTTCCACTTTCCTCAAAATGTTGGTGAGGATGCTATCCCTTGCCAATGCTGAAGTAAGATTGAGCAATAAGTCCAAACAGCTTCTTTAGATGGACTGGGTAGGGGCAGTACCTCCATGGCAGGGGGTTGGATTCAATGACTCTTGTGGTCTTGTCCAGCTCCGTGATTCTACGAGTACCTTGACCTGTGCAAAATGGCCATGTCAATGGCTCAGATGAAAAATAGTTTTAAAGATAAGCTTCAGAGATTGGTTTTAGGCATGTATGAAAGCATTATGGTATGACTTGGATTCAAATTGAAGAAACGAAATTCTATCTAAACTTTAAGAAGAACATATTGACTGTAAGAGCTAATTGACAGTGGAACAGAATGCCTTATTTAGAGGTCTTTAAACAAAGTTTGGATGGCCATAAATCATAGAATTGAAAGAGACCACAAGGGACATTGTGTCCAACCCACTGCCACACAGGAATACACCATCAAAGCATTCCTGAGGGATGGCCATCCAGCTTAAAAACCTCCAAAAAAGGTGACTCCACCTTGCTCTGAGGCAGCATATTCCACTGTTGAGCTGCTCTTACCATCAGAAAGATCTTCTTAATGTTTAGATGAAATCTCTTCTCCTGAAGTTTGAAGCCATTAACCCATGTCTTAGTCTCTGAAGCAGCAGAAAACAGACTTTCTCCATTCTCCATATGACATCCTTTCAAATATTTAAACATAGCTATCATGTTGCCGCTTAAGTTTCTGTTCTCCAGGCCAAACCTACCCAGGTCCCTAAGCTGTTTCTCATATGGTATAGTTTTCAGGCCTTCCACCATTTTGGTCACACTCCTCTGGACACATTCCAGCTTGTCAATATCTTTCTTGAAATGTGGTGCCCAGAACCACAGTATTCCAGGTGGGGTCTGAACAAAGCAGAATAGAGTAGTACTTGACCTAGACATGCTACTTTCATTGATGCAGCCCAGAATCACATCGACTTTTTTAGCTGCCACATCACACTCATGTTCAGCCTGTGGTCTACTAAGACTAGATCTTTTGAGAGTGCTATAGTTGGGTGTCTCCTGTATGGGATGGATTGGAATAGCTGACCCTTGCATTCCCTTCCAACTCTAGGATTCTGTAACTTTGTTGTAAAATTCAACCAGCAGCTGTATTTTTGGGAACAGAACCCAAGCGTTGCCATTGGCCATTTCTGCACTACACTGTTATAATGCTATTAATTCCACTTTTAATGTCCTATGAAATCCTGAGGTTTGCAGTTTAGGGAGGGGCATTTAGAATTCTCAGCCAGAGAGTTCTTTGGTCTCAATAAACTACAAATCCCAGAATTCCACAGGATATTGAAAGTGGAACAGCAGTATAACAGTGTAGAGTAGAAATGGCCATTGAGTCAACTGCATTCCAAATAATAAAAAACGTACATCACATCTCCTTCCTAATTAGCAATTTTTAAGTACTTCCTTCATGTTTTCAGCCTTGAGAAAAAATTAATGCAACAATTGCAGTATCTTGATACATTTCAAATTGATGAGGAATGAGCTATTTACAACAAAAGCAGCAGTAGCCATAATTATTTAAGATGAATGTGAGTTTTTTCTCCCCTTCCCTCTAGGCTAAAATATGTTAACCACATAATGCCAGGTGAGTCCCATGTTCTCTAAGTCTGACTTCGGTGAAGGCTATATTCTGTTGACTGTGATGCATCTAAGTGCAAACAGCTCACTGCTGGCCATTATGTACCTATTAGCACTGATTACTTTCTGATAGCTCTTCACCAGTTGGTTTCACTCACTTTGACAGATTTGGTGCTTTGTTTAACCTTTAAACTAGTGGGGCAATAACACTGCTTGACAGAATTGGAGAAATAATTAAGGAAAACTTAGCTAAGGCATAAGAAAACAACTGTAACAAGGCAGGTCTTTCAGTGATGTTTGAGAAGTTGTCAACTGCCACATGGGGGAAAAAAGAAAAGGAAAAGCAAGGATCTCAACTGTTCATTGCAAATGGAACAGCACAGTGTTTCAGGATCATGGTGACTTTAAAGTTATCACTGCCACACTGTCCCTGACCCCTTCCCCTCATTTCCAGGTATATAGTGTTTACAGCAAGCATTTATTTATTTATATATTAAAAATCTTTTTGTCACAAGTAAGTTCTGTTACCACTGGAGAACTACAATGTAGAGAAATATGTATGACTTAAAGATACAATGTTACAAGGTTGTGGCTTCGTGGAAGAAAAACAATATTCATTTTAGAACATAGCTGTTAACTGCTGTTGCTGCTTCTCCTTCTCCTTTTAAAATCTCTATTGCTTTAAAGCTTATTTCTGTTGTCTTAGAAAGTAAGGAAAAAACATGCTTAATGTTTGCCTTCATGGCTGGATTGATTTTTGGAAGGAAAAAAGGAAATGGAAGGGGGCATTTCATCAAATCCCTCTTCTTTAACCTTTTGTATGCCCATATGGATTAATCTTTGTCTGTAATCTGTTGGTCCAGACCACAGAGTTGCTAAGGAAAAATGTGATGACATCACATTATCATGCAGTCAATCAGACTGGACTGAATAATGACTTGAAAAAGCACAGCTCTCATGTTTAGTAGCTTTCTGGTGATGCTATGGAATCACCCAGATTTAGTCACCTCTTGATGTCATGATTGGGCAAAAATTTTTCATTTTACTGACTGACTGACTGACTGACTTATTTATTTATTTATTTATTGAATTTATATCCTGCCCTTTTCCCAGCACAGGACCCAAGGTGGCATTTCACAGACCTTGGTGGGGAAAAAATATCAAAAAGTGTGTGTGTGTGTGTGTGTGTGAATGCATGTGTGCATTGAGTGTATGTCTTGGGAAGGGATGGCAAATTTAGATTTCTCCAAGTCCCAAAAGATGTTGAGAAGCATTAAGCAGTTTTTTTTTTATCCTGTAGCTTTGTCACACTCAGGATTTTTCCCCCCACAGTGATTCAAAACAGTGCAGCTTTTCTATAAAAGCAGTACAGCTTCCCCAGAAAACTGCAGTTTTCCAGAAGGTGTGCAGATCTTCCTGAAAACTACAGCCTTCCCTGAAAACTACTCAGCTTTCCATATATAAAGAGGGCTTTCAGGCAACCATTTGTGTGTTTTCTGCAAGACTGCTTTTTTAATGCAGTAAACAGCAATGTTGCATAACAAAAACATTGCACAACAAAAATGTCATGCAAAATCAGCAATGTTGCACAGCAAAACCACATGGCTATTTGTGCAGTATTGCTGCCTTTTATAAAGAAATGAGCAATTTTTCACAAATTGTGCAGCTTTCAAAATGGCAAAGGCTACAGCCATGGGGTAGAACCCTTTACTTAAGGTTATGGTGCAAACAAGTGATGTAGGACACTTTAGCCAAGGATATAGTGCAAAAAATGTAATTGAGTGAGGGTTGGTTTTTTTTTTTTTGGTCTCAGGAAGCTATGCAGTTTTCCGTGCATAGTAAAAAAGACTGTGAATCTTGGTTTTAACTGCAAAATTGTGCAGTTTCTCAAACTGTTGCACAGTTCTCAGAAACTGTACAATTTATGATGTGCTGGAAACAAAGAAAAATATGTTTCCAGAATTTGTGGGAACTTTTGACATGCCATTTTTTTTCTGCCTATGTTTCTGGAGGGGTTGGGAAATCCAAATTCGATCCCAGTTGGGAAATTGATGAATTTCCATTCCATCTCTAGGCTTGGATGAGGAGGCTCAGCTATAATGACTTTTCCAGATTCCCTCATATCTTCAGCTTTGGCCTTTTCCACACCAGGCAAGGGAATCGCCCCGCGCCACTACTCACCGGACCTTTTGGCTCCCCGGTCTGGTCCACAGTGCTCCAGAGCAGTGCGTGCTCATCAATACACACTGCTCCGGTGTCCCAAATGGTGGCTTCTGGTTGGTCGAGGGTCTTTGACCAACTGCTGAAGCTCGTCAGCCTAAAGCCCACCCCTGGGCAGATCGCAGGCTCGTAGTGGCACACTGCGTGCTTTTGAAAGCCCAGAAAAATCAGGTCTTTCAAAAGTATGCTGGAGGACCACTTGGGGTCGTTCCGGACCAGACTGAGGTATGGATCTACCTTAAATAGGTCTGACCCAGTTCGGTCCGAGGTGCAGACCTCCTCTGTGGAGGATGGACTGCAACCGTTTCAAAAACCCCATGCGTAAAAGGCCTTTGTTTACATTGTGGATATTATCCTTGCTGTGAGCTGGATACTTTACTGCTACACAGGCATACTGCAGAATGCAGAAGACAAATACATACGAGTCCATCAGAACTCTAAGATTACCTGGAGAGGCCCTTTTCTGTTACACCTTTTGTTTGTTAGGAACAAGGGAGAGAGGCCTCTTTCAGTGGCTGTTCCCAGAGTTTCAAACTCCCTCCCTAAGAAGGCCAGGATGGTTCTATCCTTGATCTTCATAGAACCATAGAATCATAGAAATGTAGAGTTGGAAGAGACCACAGGGGCCATCCAGTCAAACCCCCTGCCATGCAGGAACACCCTCAAAGCACTCCCGACAGATGGCCATCTAGCCTCTGCTTAAAAACCTCCAAAGAAGGAGACTCCACTACACTCCAAGGCAGCATATTCCACTGCCGGACAGCCCTGACTGTCAGGAAGTTCTTCCTGAGGTTCAGGTGGAATCTCCTTTCCTGCAGCTTGAATCCATTGCTCCTTGTCCTGGTCTCTGGGGCAGCAGAAAACAAGCCTTCTCCTTCCTCTACATGGCATCCCTTCAAATATTTAAACATGGCTATCATGTCCCCTCTCAACCTTCTCTTCTGCAGACTAAACATACCCAGCTCTCTAAGTCTATCCTCATAGGGCATGGCTTCCAGGCCCCTCACCATTTTGGTCACCCTCCTCTGGACTTGCTCCAGCTTGACCATGTCCTTCTTGAATTGGGTGCCCAGAACTGGACACAGTATTCAAGATGAGGTCTAACCAAAGCAGAGTAGAGTGGTACCAGTACCTTCCTCGATCTAGACATCATACTCCTATTGAAGCAGCTGAGAATTGGATTGGCTTTCTTGACTGCCGCATCACACTGCTGACTCATATTCAGCTTGTGGTCTATGAAGACTCCTAGATCCCTTTCACACATACTGCTATCCAGCCACGTGTCCCCCATCCTATATTTCTGTATTCCATTTTTTCCACCTAAGTGTAGGACCTTACACTTCTCTCTGTTGAATTTCATTTTGTTAGCCTTGGCCCAGCTCTCCAATCTATCCAGGTCATTTTGAATTTTGATCCTGTCCTCTGGTGTATTAGCAACCCCTCCCAATTTGGTGTCATCTGCAAATTTGATGAACATACCCTCTATTCCTTCATCCAAGTCATTGATAAAAATATTGAACAGCACTGGGCCCAGGACAGAACCCTGTAGCACCCCGCTAGTCACTTCTCTCTAGGATGAAAAGCAGCCATTCGTGATCACCCTTTGAGTTTGGTCGGTCAACCAATTACAAATCCAACTAACAGTAGCCCTGTCCAGCCCACATTTTACTAGCTTCATTGTAAGAATGTCATGGGGAACTTTGTCAAAGGCCTTTCTGAAATCAAGATATGCTACATCCACAGCATTCCCTTCATCTATCAAGCTAGTGACTCTGTCATAAAAAGAGATAAGATTAGTCTGGCATGACTTATTTTTGAGAAATCCATGTTGACTTCTCATGATTATTGCATTGGTTTCTAAATGATTAGAAACTGACTGCTTAATGATCTGCTCCAGGATCTTTTTGCGTACTGATGTCAGGCTGACTGGGCGATAATTATTTGGGTCCTCTTTTTTTCCTTTCTTGAAGATGGGGATAACATTTGCTCTCTTCCAGTCTGCTGGAACTTCTCCTGTCCTCCAAGATTTCTCAAAGATTATAGCAAGCGGTTCTGAAATGACCTCTGCCAGCTCTTTTAATATCCTAGGATGCAATTCATCTGGCCCTGGAGACTTCTTCTGTTACCAAGACAAAACGTTTTTATGCCATCAGGCTTTTACACTAGGGTGGGATTTCAGTGCTGTGTGATGCTGTTTTGGAGCTTTATAGATGGTCTTTTAATGAATTTTAATATTTTTAATGTGTAATACTTTAGCTTTATACATTATTTAACTGCTTTTAAAATCTTATATTTATTCTTTTATTTAGTGATTTTGTATAGCTTTTAATTTTGTATTGTTTTAAATATGTTGTCAGTCTCCTTGAATGCCATTTTTGGGAGAAAGATGGGATATAAATGAATTAACAACAACAGCAGCAACAGATGTGTACTGGGAGAGGGGAAAACAACACTGTGTGAGTTATTCACTACTTTTATAAAAAGCATTTTGGGGTGCCTTTGACATCACCCTCTCATTTCCAGCCTTCAAACTCTTCCAGCAGTGGGAATTCATGTTCTGTTATGTATGAATATGTCTAATAACTTTAATGTGTTTGTAGTGTCTGTGATCCAAGGCAAGTTATTCATGCTTTAGCCCATTTCCACACTATGCTGATATAGTGCTGTTATTCCACTTTCAGCATCCTGTGGAATTCTTGGTTTCATGGTGTACTGAGCCCAAAGAGCTCTTTGGCTGAGAATTCAAAAAGCCCCTTCCTAAACTGCAAACCCCAGATTTCTGCAATCAGGAACCATAAGAAAACCCCCCCTATGAGCCCAGGATGCATAGAGGGAAGATGCTAGGTGGAGGGTTCATGTGTACAGGCTTATTCTCATCCTTCTATAATGCTTGCACAGAGCTCATGTATTACATAATACATTGTTCTTATAACTTTGGCCCCTATTTCCTCCTCAATTCAACATTATTGAACAAAATAGACTGTTCAGTCTTTTAAAAATCTGCTGTGGGGCAGTGGGAGTAAGAAATAATAATGTGTACTAATTAGTTGTGGTAGCCAAATTTGTCTAGAAGCCCTTTTGTCAGTCATTTATTTAGCAGGATGCAGGTGACTTCATGCTGAAATGCTCTAAATCGCACAAATGGTTCTTGACAATCCTAGTGTCTTATTTAAGTGCTTCACTAGAAAGCTTTATGCACACATGCGGATAGCAAAATATAATGTAGCAGGAACTTGTTCTGGACTAGCAGTGCCTTTTAATGAGGGATAAAAATTCAGCAGTACATAAATATCTAAAAAGATCTCTTTTGACCATGAATAAATCACTATGTTGCAGCTCAGTCTCCTCTATTTCTTGGATGTCCCCCCACCCCTTCTCTAGTTATACAATCTCTTTGTATTTGTTCTTTCTATTGTACAGCATTCACATCCAAACCATGTTGCTGAAAATGATATGGAAACCCTGGGAGACTTTGGTATCACCATTTTTACACTTGTGCATTAGAATCCCCTGATAAATAAGACATCCAGTAAAAAGAGATCTCAGTGAGGTCCTTCTTGATACCTTAATGTGTCTATGAAATTCACTTAATGACTCTGCAAAGTGTACAATAGGCCTGATACCTCAAGAGGTGTAGTTATAATGAGGGCAGAGAGAAATACATCAATAGTGCGCTAATTAGGACAATTAGGGAACTGGTATTGAGTTGGGGAACAAAAATATACACCAGTGGAATGCTTCCCCCTACTCCAAGTGGAGCTTTATTATTAAAAATTTAGGTTGAGAAGCAAACCGGCAGTGTTCCAGGTATAAATAAAATTGGGTCATTAGTTGTAAGCAGAAAACCCTTTCCCACAATCTGAGGCAAGAGCGTTTTTACATGAATTCATAAACCTCAGGCCAAATGGATTGTTAGAGATCAGCAGCCACAGAAATTTCTCAGTAAATGTCTCTCACCCCATTGCCACTTTTTTCCCTTCTCCATATGCTAGATTGCAAGCTACAGATTTAGCCCTTTTGCCCAAAGGCATTCAAACCTGTGAAAAGCCTAGCTGAAGCACTGCCTATTGTTCATTGACAACTTGTCAATTTACTTCCAGGCAAAATAACTCATAAACAGGATAAGTAAGGCAGATAAAACAAGAATTCTTTCACACTTTGCAACTTTACTGCAAAAATGCCTCATTTTCCCTAAATGTGTGAAATCTCCCCTCAGAATTGTGGCAGTGCATTGAACTCTAAAACTGTGCAAAAAGAGCACCAGCATCTCAAGACTCCTGACTCTAATAAGATGAATGTAAAATATTAAAGATGTGTTAAAAGCAATAAAGCAAAAGATTTTCAAATGTTCAAGAACATTATCATGTTGCTCTGTGTTCTCGCAGCTAATAAAAGTTAAGTTTAGATATTATCTCCCCAGACATATGCTTCAGTACCAGCCATGCAGTACATTTTCAGCACAGGAATAAATAATATCCTTTAGGATGTCATCAGGTTAAAGGTTTATTGTGAGCTGTCCCTCTTGCTTTTAAGGTATTAATTTATCAATTTCAATGCAGTGAAATGTTGAGGCTGTTTACCAAAGACAGTGAAGATGATCACAAATAACCATCATTCAGTAATCCATGCTCTGGTAATCACCTGTCTCATTTAGTAGAATGTGTTGTACATGGTGTTGCCTCTGAGGACAGTTTGGAAATTTCAGCTAGAACAAAATATGGTAACAAGAGTTTTAACTGGTTGCAGATATTGTAAATAAATTAGACCAGACCTTTTCTATCTCTACTGTTTTCCAACTGGTTTCTTGGTTTAATACAAAATGCTGGTTTTGATCTGTAAAGCTCCCCTTGGGGAATTTGGTGAGGGATGAGAAAGCCAAAACTGATGGGTGGGTTCACCTGTGGAATTGTTGTTGTTAAATGCTGTCAAGTTGACTTCGATTTATGGTGAGAGACCTCCAAGTCACTTTGTCCTCAGTGGCTCTGCTCAGGTCTTGCAGATTCAGGGACATGTCTTCCTTGATTGAGTCTGTCCATCTGTAACACAGTCTTCCTCTTTTCTTACTGTTTTCTACCATACCAGGTATTGTTGTCTTTTCTAGTAATACAAGTCTTTTCATGATATGGCCAAAGTACAACAGCCTCAATTTAGTTGTCTTGGTTTCTAGGGTGAGTTCAGGCTTGGTTTGCTCTAGGGCCCATTTCATTTATCATTTTAGCAGTCCAGGATATCTGTAGAACTCTTCTATAGTACCAGTTGATTTTCTTCCCATTAACTTTCTTTACTGTCCAGCTTTCACAACCATACAAAGAAATTGGAAATATGATGGCATGGGCAATCCTAACTTTAGTATTCAATGATATCTCTTGACACTTCAGGGTCTCATCTAGTTCCCTCATAGCTGCCCTTCTGCTCAGCCTGGGCAGCCGGCCAAAGGGCAGTTGCTAGAGATAGGAGGCATGCAGTTCTAACAACAAA
>CAOLHI010004861.1:0-95184 GCA_948474755.1 Ctenosaura bakeri | reverse complement strand
CGACTTTTAGTTTTAATTTCATTTGAAAATTTGATCTGTGATGAAAGCATAGTGACCAAAAAAAATGGCCTCCAGCGACACTGCAGTTGTCCATTCCTGCCTTAACAAGTAGCCTCAGAATGAGCAGTTTTACACAGTAACACTCATAGGAATTTAAGGACCACTCAAATGAGCAAGTGTGATCTGGTTGCAATTGGGAATATATTCTCTCTTTCCACACTAAAGGTAGTAATTGGATGACTCATTTACAATTTGTCGACCCAAGGGTGGACAAAATGCATCCTGTGAGCTTCCTGAATTCCCCATGCATCCACTGAAGCCCCTCCAGCTTCCTGATATCCCCCAATTTTTTGCAGGATGCAGGACAGTTGAACACTAGGGGTGGCCTGCCAATGTTCAGGAGAACACAGAAATAGACCATGGATGTGCAAACTTTGCCTACTCTGTATTTGAGTGAAGCAGACTGAAATGCAAATAGATTGCTTGAGCTTTGAGATACATGGATGTATATTAATTTTCCCAAGATACACACATACATATATACACACACATATACAATAACTTTGAGTCCACAGATTTGTCCTGGAATCAGTGCTAGAACTTGGGGACATTATTCTGGAGAACTGGAAAAGATTCAGAACAAAATGTGTAGATGAATCCTGTATACCTAAAGCTCTGTATATTGCATTGCATTTGAATGGGGAAGGGGCAGGGATTTGGAAGGTCAGGACAAATACTTTTGTCTTCCTTGACGGAGCTTTATGGTGCCTCATCCTGCTCCATGATCTATTAAAGTTACAGGAACCCTATCTTATCTCCAACCTATTGACCCTAGGTGTATTTGTGTGATCTTTTTTGAGCTGAAACGGACATCTCGGTTAAGCTGAGATTTTACATTTGCAAGCACTGAGTTAAAATTCAATGTAAGGAAAAAAACAGGATATCCAAATTACGTCTGCAGGAACAAATGGCTAAGAGGTCATCATTAAAGGATACCTGGTACTTTAAAATGGAGTGTTTAATTCAATCATGTGGTTTTCCATTAGTTTGTTTTAATGGACATAGACTATCTAGGGCTAAAATTGTGTTTTAGCCAAGCTTTCTACAGCAACACAGTCTAATCTATTTAAAATTTCCCACAGGTTTGAAAGTGGCTTGTCAGATCTTTCTTAGTGCCCCTTTAGGAGATCTTTAACATTTCTTCATTTCCACAAAATGACTCTCCATGTCTTGAATGACCAATATAGAGATGGAGAGAAATCTTTCACTATGAAACATTGCATTTGCAGAGATCACTCAGTGGAAGACATACAAGCAGGGATAAAGTAGAAAATTCTGAGGAACAAGTGCTCATCATGAGACACCTCTAAGGAAAATCTAAAAATACAAACAGTTTTGCTGGTCCATCTCCTTCATGCCAGACACACGCAAACAACTCACAACAATGGGCTAAATTTAATTATAATCCGAAGAACAGAAGACCCATTGGGTCAGTTTATATAAATGTTAGCAACATTTTATTCAATCTACCCTAACAGAGACTAACAAATGTATATAGGTTAGAGTTGTGTTTTTGGGTTTTTTGTTTGCTTGTTTTTGATAGCTTAGAAAACGGTTATGCCCTACTCCCAATATAACTGTGAGGATTGCAAACCCAAGGGGTAAGAAGGAGTATAATGTGCATATGGCATATAATATCACCTGTGCTAATAAAAATGTTCTTCAGCTGCAGCTGTTCCATTCCTCCACTATACGGTTGGTTCCAGTAATGCATGTTACTTTTCTATTCTGCATTGGTTAGACTTCATTTGGAATACTGTGTCCAGTTCTAGGCACCTCAGTTCAAGAAGGATATCACAAGCTAGAGCATGTCCAGAGGAGGGCGACCAAAATGCTGAAGGGTCTGGAAGCCATGCCCTATGAGGAATGGCTTAGGGAGCTGGGTTTGTTTAGTCTGCAGAAGAGAAGGTTGAGAGGGGACATGATAGCCATGCTTAAGTAGTTGAAGGGATGTCATGTCGAGGAGGGAGTGGGATTGTTCTCTGCTGCTCCAGAGACGAGGACAAGGAGAAATGGATTCAAGCTGCAGGAAAGGAGATTCCACCTGAACCTAAGGAAGAACTTCCTGACAGTCAGAGCTGTTCGACAGTGGAATATGCTGCCTCAGAGTGTGGTGGAGTCTCCTTCTTTGGAGGTTTTTAAGCAGAGGCTGGATGGCCATCTGTTGGGAATGCTTTGATGTGTGTTCCTGCATAGCAGGAAGTTGGACTGGATGGCCCCTGTGGTCTCTTCCAACTCAATGATTCTATTATCTCTGATCTGTGATCTACTTTGAGAAGCAAGCAAAGTGGTATCTGATGAAGTATAGTGAGTCTATGGAAACTTAGGCTGCAAAATTTCTTTCTCTCAGTCTCAAAGGTGTACAAGAATGAACAGTGAGCACATGTACTCTTCTCTCACCCTTCCTGTCCCTTCTTGTGCTGGCTTTGGCATTATAATCCTAGTAAACCCTAGAATGTGTCTGTCTGCCACACTCATCCTCCATTTGCCTCCTTGCCTTTGCTACCCTTGTCCACCTCCCCAAATTCTGCCTCTCCTATACTCTGCCTCCCTCTCCACTGCTGCTGTACTCTCCAACCATTCTCTTCCCCACTGCCACTACCCTTCTCCTTTACTCTGCCCCCTCCTTTTCTCACCGCTTCATTCTTAAAGACAAAGGAAAAGAGAAGAACAACAAGCTTTTGTTTCAGACAAAAACGGGGAGAAATTCTTTAGTGACTTCCCTTTTCAGAGAAGCCATGAGTAATTCTAGAAACATTCTTCTCACTGTGATAAAGTCTTTGGGACTTATTCTGCACAAAATTTGAATGTTGCTTTTTCCTTCCCACAAACTCAGCATTTTCTGTGTAGGAAAGTGTTTTCTGTGCAGAAAATTCTGTTTTCTGTATTAAAATAGCAAGCAAAAATTTGAACAGAGGAAGTTCCAAACAGTGAAAACTCTCATCAATCCAGAATTCTTGTCAGTATTTCCCAGTGCTTGAGAAGCACATTTTGAGTATTATTATTATTACTACATTTTTGAGTATTCTTTCTATCCTTTCACCAGAGATAGCTGAACACAGGCTCACCTTCTTTCCTTTGAGTCTTCACTAAGTCCAGGCAGGGCTTGCTTGAGAAATCATTTCTGCTGTACAGTCTGCAGATATATTTTGGGTATAGGTCAATAAATCACATGAACTGATAAATCCTGTTGCTAAATGGATTATTCTGCTTGAATCTGATTAGTCAGAATGAACAAAGCTTTTATGTTTCAGTGAATGAAATGATCATTTTGAGAGATTGCTTTCTATCAGTCCACTTATCAAGTCAGAAGTATAAAGATGTGATAAAGAGTTTTGCAAAAATAAAAGGAAAGATATAGCTCATTTTCATTTTAACAACTGGAAGCTTTCAAGATTTTTAAAGATATATTGAAGAAACTCATAAATAGTAAAACTGTTTAAAATAGACTTAAGAAGTATTAAAATTCTAAGCAAAAAATCCCCATAGTTTGCTCACAACAATTTTACAGCACTACAGTAGTGACACACGCATGGCTGCTTGTGACTAATTTCATTCTTAATCAATTTGTTAAGTCTTGAAAGAAAGGGATGGGCCAGATAAGCAATTGGGTACATTTCAATTTTATGATTGATAGGTTGCAAAACACATTCTTTTAGGTTCATCAAAGAGATCCATTTCTAAAGAACAGCAAAAACACACTTCCAGGATATCTCCTTATTTTGCAGTATTGAAACAGTTTTATAATGGCATGTCTGAATTTCATTAGTAGGAACCAATTTACAGTATCCTTTTCTCTAAACCATATAGAAACGCTGCTGCTTAAATTAAATTAAATTTCCATAGCACGTCAGACTTTATTTAATTTACAGATTCCTGAGCACCTCCACCTGTGGTTGAACTCCGCTTGTACATTCTCTGGTCCTGTCAAACTACACTGGGAACAAACTGTGTGCACCATCTTTTTTTCCCCTTGCTCCTTCTCTCATTCACTCCATTATTGGCTAAACTGAGCACTTTATCAAACTAGGAATAATTTGAAAAGCAGGGAAGAGAGAGGCACCCTTGTAAAGGGTATTGAACCACTGCTTCTCATAGCTTCTCTCTAGTGTCCATCCGAACACACTGATGTGAGCACTGAAAGATATAAAAGCCTGTCATTCAACTTAACTAAATCCGTTGGATCAGTGGGTTTACCTATGTGTTAACTCAACATTCAACAATTGACTTAATTAGTCAACTTTAATTGGAACTAGCCAGTGTGATTACCATCTATTTTGAAAGAGATCACACAGAACTGCTACAAAGAAAATAAAAACAGAAAGAGAAGCTAATCACAGATCTCATACTATATCCCACACGGCTCTATGGAAACAGGTACGGATATTAAGTGAAAGTGTGCCAGAGTTTCATTAACCAGGCTATAAATGAAAACTGGAGGAGGGGGAGATTTTCCCCATTTCTTCTGCTGACTTCTAAAAGTAAATCTATATTTTAGTATTAGTGCACTAAGGAGTGGAGGGTGGAGGGAGCAGATATAGTTATTCTGCCATGCCTAGTAGGAATGTACTTCAGGGATCAGAAATATATATGTCCTACTTCATTCCTTTAATGAAAAATTCATGCAATAAAACTACATTTTCCTTCTTACTGTTCTTGGAAGAAAATTCTCAGAGGAAAGGCATTAACTGTATTTCAAGTTACACATTATTATTACACATTAGCTATTATTTCAAATGATAATTGTATACATAAAGCGCAGGAATGATGTATTTAGTGTTTCCTCTGTAACTATAATTAAGGTTTTATGTGTGTGATATCAATTCTAAACTATAAATTTTAATTCATACTTTTACAGATGGAGGAGTCTATTGTCCTTGGAATACATGTGTAATTGTCATTAATTTCAGCAACAGGGGTATAAATCTCTCTCCTTTGTTCAGTATGCATAGATTTTAGAATATCTTCCAGCATTTGAAATTCAAGCAGCACACTTTTCTGGGAAGCCCTGTCGAAAGATTAGGTAGAGATGTGTTTTGATTTTTAACCATCTTGGTGAAATCTATTAGAGTTTCCAGAATCACTTTCTTATGCCAGAAGCAACACTAGAATCTGAAAGACCTATGTTATTTGACCTAAATGCACCATCTATTTGACAAATGGACCAATGTGGGCATTGTTTAATTGTGCCCCCAATAAATTGTGCCACCAATAATATCTGCATGGAGAATATTTACTGAATGAATTTTCAAAAATGCTATACCCTGAATGATTTGCAATATATGTGGAGCTCTGAAGGGAATGCATTTTTGTACTTATTTAAAACATTTTGATGCCTCCCTTCAAACCAGATTCTGACATGGTGTATAACAATATAAATAATAGAACCATTTGAAACAAATTAAGAAAAAACCAAAACAATGCTCTTACTTTAAAATGCTAATGCAAATAAAAATGTAAGTATGATGCTGAAAAAAATTGTAAAGTGGGTGCCATCCATGCATGTTTTAGGCAGTGTGTTTTAGAGCCAAGGTTCTACCACAAATAAAACACTGTTCTTGTAACTGTGTAAACACTTCTCATAGAAAGCAACCTGAGTAAGGCTTTGGTGAAAGACCTGAAGACAAGAGCACAATAACATAAGAAAGGCACTTCTTTAGGTATTTATGAAAAAAGACCCAGTGTATTATATCTAGAAAAAAGACCCAGTGTATTTTAGTGGTTTGAGTGTTGGAATAATAGGACTCTTGGAGACCAGGGTTTGAATTCCTTCTCTGCCATGAAACCTGCTAAGTGAACTTGGGCAATTTATCCTCTTTCAACCCTAGAGAAAGGTGATGACAAACCTCCTTTTCAATAAATCTTGTCAATGAAACTGTATGATAGGGTTGCTGTAAGTAAGAGATGAAAGCATATAACAAAAACAATAAATATCTAGAAAAGAAGGAAACTTATCTCACTTTTTAAAGTAGTGTGCAGCTTGGTTCATTTGCCTACATCATGTAGAGCAGGGCTTTCCAAACAGTGTACCACAACACATTAGTGTGTCATCTGAAGTGTGTAGATGTATTTCCTACAATCTTGGACATGTATGTTATTATTTATAAATCATATATTTAAAAAAAATATGAAAAGTTTTCATGAGATATGTTGTGTCCCCAAACCTTTTGTTATTAAAATTTAGGTATGTCTCTGTATTTCTCATAAGGGGTTAGTTTAACCTCTGGTTTGCTAGTAAAACAGAATTACTGTGTTGCAAAATGATGCATGTCTAAAAAGTGTGTCACCAACATGAAAAGTCTGAAAAGCTCTGATGCAGAGTGTATTCTCCTTTCACTTCTTGACTTTCTCCTCCCTTCTGGCTGAGTTTTCTGTTCCATGGGTTGACTTGGGGGGGCCTGGTGAATGCTTAGGCCCTTTTCACACAGCATTTTCCATGTGAAAGAGGGCCTAGAGCATCGTGCGATTGTGAGGAGTGATTTGCATGACACACTCACAATCGTGCGATGTTTCAGGGGCCGGCAGGCTCCGATCGCTCACCTTTTCATTTTTGGCTAGAAACCAAAAATGGTGCATGATTGCACATTGCTCCCAGGCCCCACGCACACTTACCTGGCATGCAGAGCCTCCAGAGCTGCACCGGTCACACTTCCTGCCCCAGTGCGGCCTGGGAAACTCAGAGGCTGTGCTGTGGAAGGAAGAGGCAGGGCTCTTGCGCGAGCAGGCAGCTCGCGCAGAGCCGAGGGACCCTGGACTCAAGAGCCTCTCGCCGAAGGCTGCTCATGAGATCCCCACACCCCAGCTCTGGAAGACGGTAAGGTGCGGAAAGGGCCTACATCTTGCATAGCAGAGGATTGCACCAGAGTGGCTCAGTGGTTAGGAGACTGAAGTTAGACTTGGAAATTCCATCTGATTCATTGGATGGTCTGTGTTCATTCACAAACTGTCAACATACTCCATATCACAGGGCTATTTGAGAGCATCCCCCTCTTCTACCTAACCTGAAGTCTTTGGAGGTAGTGTAGGAGACAAACAGACATCATTTGTTCCTGCCAATTTGATGTTCAACCTGTTTTCATCCCATCCACCAGAGGATAGCAGCATGCAACATACTCTTCAGGTCTAACATTGGCAGTGGATTAGAACTGGTACTGAGGTTATATTTCACAGTATACCTCTACAAATACAGATCCCACAAGTGAGAAAATGTAAGATTAGGGATTCACTCATGGAATATTAAATCTCTACTTCCAATTTTTAAAATAATAACAATGCCCTACTTCCCTAGTCATGGAAGTAAACAACTGTTTTCCAGGAGCCACTTGCAACCTGGTCTTCACCTTAAAGTGATACAGCAGTACAGGACAATGTTACCCTGATCTCTGGGGGTCCTGGGAGGGACACCTAAATAACCAAACAATAAGACAACTTTGGGGAAAATTAGCTGGAACAGTCATTAAAGCTAGCGAGAGGCAGGGTAACTTAGCAGGATCTTGCAACTCAGCATCTATGGGGTCAGGTCAGTCAAGCAGCCAGATGGTTTAACGTAACAAAAATGATGTTTTATTGAGTACAAACACTAAAGACACCACAGTCACACAGGTAACTAAGGAATCGGAGATTGACTTGGAATAGGGATTTTGAGAGTGAAATGGGTGGTACAACACCTGTCTCGTAGTCCTGGAGAGGTCTGAAGATTGAGTTCGTTGGTATGGGGTCTCAGCACATGGGACTGAGGGGAAGGCTCACCAGGCAAAGTGGCAGCAAGGCGATCTGGAACTTAGGAGCGATCCCAGTGGTCCGAGCGATCCAAGGAAGGTCTCGGAATCAGGGGTTTTTATAGAGTGAATTGTGACTGCAGGCCATACCTTACTTGGTAAGAACGATGTGTTTTAGGAGCGGAACAAAGCTTTGGAAAGGTCAGAATTTTAGCATGATTGACTTGGAGCCGAATTAACGATAGTGTAGCCAGTATGCAAATACAGAGCGCTTAGTACAGCTTTGTCAAGTTGCCTGCTTGGGGCAGGGAGCCTTTGTTAGTATCGCACATATGCATTGAGGTGTTTGCCAGAAGCGACGAACTGGCTGTGTCTGGCCTGCTTGGGTGGAGAATGGAATATTCAGCAATTGTTGGCCATGCTTGTTTACGTGCTTGTCCGGAGGCCTCACAAACACATGGAGCGAGGTGGCAGAGGAAAGCCGAAATTTGATATCAAAGAGATATCGAGTGCTATCTCTGGGTAGGCCTGGACTGCAGTAACAACAATCTTGCACACACATATATTTGAAAAGGGCATGAAGAACCTGCTTGCAACCTGAATGTCCTCTGTGTTGGCAATATCTTAAGCATGTGTTCTTTTTTTCTCTCTTAAGAATGTGATCTTTTTTCTCATCAGGAGGCAGGATCACAAAGAATGATATGATATCAGAGCCACATGATACTATTGAGGTCTAGCAAAGCTATGCTTTCTAGAAGACCAAACAAACAATTTAAAAAACAGCATTTTGGATGAAATCAGTAATTTTGCTTGATAAAGAGAGATCTGTCATTTTCCCCCCACATTTGAGTTTTTGAAGTCTTTATTCATATGTGAATGTCACACACACACCCGGTGCAATATCACATTTCAGTACATGACCACTCACATTTGGCCACTACCAGTCAACTACATAGACTGGATTGGGGTGAGAAGATTATGGTCATTTCTGCACAGGGTGAGGGAATCGCCCTGTGACGCTACTCACCGGACTTTTGGGCTCCCTGGTCCAGTCCACACTACTCTGGAGCAGCGCGTGGCCGCCGCTCCGCATTCCTCCGGGGATGAAAATAGCGGCTTCCAGTTGGTCGAGGGTCTCAACCAACTGCTGAAGCTTGCCAGCCTAAAGCCCACCCCCGGCAGATCACAGGCTCACACCAATGCAAGCCTGCAAATCTGCATAAGGGAGCAGGCTTGCAGTGGTGTGCTCCGTGCTCTTGAAAGACCTGTTTTTAGTGGTCTTTCAAAAGCATGCTGGATGACCACTTGGGGTCGTTCTGGAGTGGGCTGGGGTGTGGATCTACGTTAAGTAGGTCCGACCCAGTCCACTCCCAGGTGCAGACGTCCTCCCTGGAGGACAATCTGCTCCGTTTCAAAAACCCTGTGTGAAATGGCCTATGGTAGGAGTTTTGATGACAGCTGTTTTCCTGTGAATGTGTTCTTACACTTTCACAGAATGATTCTAAAAATGGCTAAAATTAAAGCAGGACATTGATCATTGGAGCAGAAAAAAATCTGAAAATGGCATCTTACTCCTTTTCTAGCTCAATGTCCTAGTGCAGAAATTTGGGGGTTACGATGATAAGCTAAATCCGTCTTTATAGGTGTACTCTGAGAACAAATGAAAACATTTGCAATTCCGCCAATGCTGCTGGCTACTAAAAACTGTTATCAAATAGCAGTACTTCACTTGATGGGTGTACAGGCTTTTTACCAAATATATAAGCCTTATTGTATGCCAGGATATGTTACTGGCATAGAAACAAAGCATACAGCTTGGAGAACAGGAGAAAAAGTAAAAACTTTTATTTTTTTTTATGCCCATGGTGATTTTATGCTGCAAATCAAAGGCACATTAATGCCATTTTCTTAAAAGCAGGATGTTCTTCAAATTTCTCAGGCAGCAATTTTGTTTATTCACAGTAGGGTTCCCACAAGGCATGGCTGTTTCTAAGTGAACTTCATGTACACTGAGGTACAGATGAATCCCTTCGGCAAGAGCATGCATGTCACGTGAAAACTGTACTGTGTGAAAGCTTCCCAAAGGGATGCTGGAGAAATTTGTCAGCTAACTGTTTGCACTGCTCTCACAGGTGCTATATTGAACCTATCAACTTTCACAGAGTTCCTTTGAGAGTCAATACAATAATGGAACTAAAAGAGGCTCATTCAGAGCAGGTGGGTACAAACCGCCTACAAAGAGACCTGTGCGTAGCTTATTTCTGAGGTAAGAATCTCTAGTACTGCACATGTGACTCTTGCAGTCTTTGTGCACCAAGGACTCCAGCCTGGCCTAATCCCTTGCCTGTCCAGCAGGATTAGTGCAGTTTGTATACTGTGCCCATACCAAACAAAAACTTAATAATAAACATGCCTCAGACAAATGATAGAAACAGTATGTAATATTTCAAACAATATTAAACAATGGAGACAGCCCACTCCCAGGAACTTTTAGAGGAATTTTGCTGGTGTTCTTCAGTAGAATAATTTTAAATGTTCAACATTTCAAGGCAGACGCTAACACACTTGGCTGATACAATTGTGTAGTGAGCCTATGCAGTACTGGAAACTAGTATAATGACCACTGAAATGTATTCCACTGAAGAAGACCAACAAAACTGTTAGGGTAGGTAAACAAAGCACACCTCATTGTATCCCTAGGTGGACACAGAGCTGAGTTGAGCCCCCAAACACAAAGTAGGAAGAAAGAAAGGAAAGAAAGGAAACACACACACACACACACAAAAACTTTGGCCAAAGGATCCCTCTGAGTATCAAAACTGTTCAGTATTGCCTACTAACAGTAGTGATCCAGAAGCATGTCTGTATTCTTCCATGCTTCCCCCTTTATATCATTTTCATGCTTACATAAAAGAAAAGATTCACGCATCAGCATTAGCAGAGTCACAGCTTGTACACATGTTACATTTTATCTGACTCTTAATATTCCCAAGTCTGTGTGTTCCAGTTAACATCTTTGGTCATTCACAAAGACATTTTTGATATTAGCAGTGTCCTTCCCTTCTGCACATACTGACCGCTGACATGTACAAGGCAGAACAAACAATTATAAAGCAAGGTTGTTTGATGAGCCCTGAATGTCCAAATACTAATCAATACCAAGTGTTAATTTGATAGCAAGTTACTGAGTACTAAATTTCAAGCCTAACAAAACAACTCGACATGTTCCTAGGAGGGGTCATTTTTCTATCATGTGATGACCATATACATGCGAACTTTATTTCTTTCTGTGCCTGTTTTCATCATGTTATTTTCCAAGAGTGTTTGTAGTTTATGTAATGTGTTGTTGAAATCCTATTCAGGCTTGTATGTGTATGGTTATTTGCTTTGGTTCACTTGTTATCTGCACAGGCTGTCGGTATTAATGTTGTCTGAAATATTGCATACAGTTAATGTGTAATGTTTGAGGCATAATTGTTTATTGGTTATGTTCTTGTTAGATATGAGTTCATATGCTTGAGACCTTTTCCTCTTGTACTGGTTGATAGTATGATATGCTCAGCAAATTGTATAGTCTGGCTTCTTGTTGTTGTATGCCTTCAAGTCATTTCTGACCTATGGCAACCCTAAGGTGAACCTATCATGAGGTTTTCTGGGGGCTAAGTGTATGTGATCCACCGAAGGTCACCCAGTGGGTTTCTTTGGCTGAGTGGGGAATCCAGCCCTGGTTGCCAGGTTCACAGCCCAGTGCTTAAACCACTACACCACACTGACCACCAGCCCCAAATTTCAACTTCTAAGGTATCAGTCCATCTACCACTTGCTCATATGCAGTGACTTCAGCAGGATTTAGGCACATGTCACATTTGACACAGAAGTTTGTGGATGTGCTTCATTGCTTATGAAAAGCAACAGGGATCTGTGGGTGGATTGCAGTAGGTACTGGGTCTGGCCCTGAGAGAGCAGCCAAAAATGCAATCATTCTTGTAGATATTTCTTTTCTCCTAATGTGCTGTAAAATGTTTGGAAGCAGAGACTGTGTGGTCTGGCATTATCACATCCTGCAGCCCTAATGTAAACAGCATGTGGCAGATGGAGGGTTGAGTATGTAAACTAATGAAGAGCTATTTTACCTAATAACAACTCTCATTTTTATTTTACTTAATAACGACCCCCATTTTTATTTTCATGTCTGAAACAGAAACTCTGCCATCCAACCCTCCTTGGGCTGAGTGTAATTTCTGTCCAGTTAGCATTCCCTGCCCTCACCCAGTTGCTAAATGATATACTAGAAAGTAAATATTCTCATGTAAATTTTGTAACACATATAGTGAAAATCATGAAATCATAGATATCCTTGTAAAAGATGTTGATTTTAGGAAAATTGTTCCAAAAATGGAAAGGGAAATTGTTGCCATCCAGATCTATTAAACCAGGCTGTTACATACATAGGTCAGTTGGCCTTTGAAGATGAGGCATGAATATAAAGACGCCTGAAGATCTTCCTTCATCTGAAAAATAAGTCCTTCTTGTACCGAACCAGAAAAAAAGACAATCCTAATTCAAAGTGATTACTATAAATTTGGTAATCACTTTGAGTTTAACTTCTAAATAAGTTTGAGTTTTAGCATCTAAATACAATGCTTCCATAAAATATTCAAGTTAATACAATGATATTCTTAATTTAACATAATGCTAGCTATTCGATGTTCAGGCACATGATAAGAATTCTGCACACAGGTTGTTTGCAATAGCCAGCATTATGAATGCATGTCATCTGGAGTTCTAGTGGCTGGAAGTCTAAATTAATGCAAAACTGGTTTGAAAGGCTGGGATAGAAGAAGAGGAAGAGGAGGATGAATTATAGCTTATTACCTTTCAATATATTCTGACATTTATTAATGCATTCCACTTGTATTCCATCTTTCTTCCATGGGACTCAAGGCAAAGTAGCTGGCTTTCTTCCCCATATTTTGTCCTCATAGCAACAACTATGGCCCTTTTCGCATCTTACCTCGTCGCGGCAGTGGGGAGCGGCGCTCGCGCGAGCAGCCACTCACGCGAGCTGCTCACGACAGCCCTTTTTGCCTCCCGCATGGCCTTCCTTCTCATGCGACCGTCACACGAGCGCCCCACCCCTTTCTTCCGCAACACAGTCTGGGAGTTGTAGGCTGCGCGGGGGGGAGGAAGCGCGACCACCCCTGCTCGCCGATGCATCACACACAGGTAAGTGCATGAGGGAGGGGCCTCAAGGCAAACCTCAGGATTCCATAGGATGATGAAAATGGAATGATAGCACTATAACAGTCTAGTGCGGAAATGGCCTTAGATTAGAGATAGAGACCTAAGGACATTCAGAGGGCTTCATTAAATAGTGGGGATTTGAACCTGGATCTCCCCATTCCAGGACTCACAATCTAACTATTCCACCACTCTGCCTCTTACATTTTTTTTAAAAAATGAATGTTTCTCTTTATTATTTTCTAGAACTACCTGTTTTGTTTTATTTGTCATACTATAAGAATGTGACATTATATTGTACTCTTCACTAAAAGCAAAGCAAATAATGAATTTTCATATGGTGCTAAATCTAACCAAAACAAGATGCCCTGTTTAAATAATTACTGACCAGAAATGTGAGATATTCAGGGGAGAGATAGAGACTGGCCCAAGGGTATACAATGAGTTGTTTCTTCAGTATGTTTTAATGCAGTTCTCATATATATTCAGTAGGCAGTTGTTATTTTGCTTCCAATAAAACAAATTCTTCAGCAAAGAAAAATTAGCGATTAAAAGCAGAGTCCTCTTGTTGCTCACCTTCACTTTCTTATGTACAGTCTACTCATGCACTTACTTCCCTTTCCCTTATTAGGAGGTTATTTGCCTGGCTAGAGACTATGTGATGAGGTCTAAGACCACATTATAACAATGATTAATTGTGAGCTCCATCTTCAAAGTCAAACAGCTGTTAACAGGCTGATGTTTATGCTTTCCTGATTTGTTGTACGGTGCAGCCTCTGCAACTCTCTCTGAGAGAAATTAATCATTACAGCTATTATTTTTTGGTGCATGCAGTATGTGTACGTTCATACTCTATTTGACAGTAAGTGTAGTTCCACAGAGGAATACACTGCCTTAGAGTGTGATGGAGTCTCCTTCCTTAGAGATGTTTAAACAGAGGCTGGATGGATGGTCATCTGTTGGGATTGCTTTGATTGGCAGGGAATTGCACTGGATGACCCTTGTGGTCCCTATGATTCTACAAAATGTATTGCAGTAGAGAGATTATTTTATGTGGCTTCCTCTGCACATTCACCCACTGCTTATAAAACAAAACAAAACATTAGCCAAGATTCTGCATCAGGAGTTGCAGCTATGGAGAAGTAGCTACAACCTCTCTTGATGCTGCCTTCCAAAATCCTACCTTTGAGGCTTTGCGATTCCCTACCACCACCACAATACAGCCATTTCCAAGGTACTGGAGAGCAGGGTGTGAGCAATGTTGAGCTCTGTCCCAGTTGAGGGGCCCACTGAGACAGCATCAGAGTCCTGCAGGGCCCTGTCAGGATCCTGTTGCAGCTGTCTGTCTCAGCACACCCCACAACCGGGAAAGGGCTGGACATGTTACTACTCATATCCCTTCTCTCTTGCATCTCAGAAACGGCGTTGTTGATGGAGCTGTGAATCATTAAAGGTAGGATTGGGAGCAGGGCACATTTGAGCACTGCAGTTGTGCAAGGTCATAAATGTGAATTGGAATGATTATCCTGTTGTTAAGTCAGGCTTACGCCTTATGGAATAAGTACTGAACAGAATGCCAGTCATGGTTTACAAAACCATAGACAACATCAACTGTGCCAATTTTATTTTTAAGCAATAGAAAGATATGTGTGAAAGATATGTGTGCTTCTTGCCAGATGACTCTGACCAGGGCTGGCCTGAGACATTTTGCTAGGTGAAGCAGAGGAACAGAATGTGTCTTCCACTCCTCAAGTTATGGCAAATAGAACCTCAAACCAGATAAGTTATTTTTGCACATGAAGCAAAGACTCCCACGAGTGTCTCACCTTGTTCCTGTCATTTAATTGCAATAATAGATTCAATAACTAAGAGTTTGCTACTTTTTCATAATGCCCTAAATTTCCTACCTGAAGCAGTTGCCTTATGCTGCCTGATGCTATCCCTGGGTGGAAGCACTGTCACTGAAAAGGCATTCTGCAGTTATTCCATCTTTACTTCTATTCCTGCATTCCTGCTATAATGAGTATTTTGCAGTAAAAAAAAAGAGTAGAAGAAGCAGGGGAAAAACTCTAGAAGCATCCTTTGGTTTTGGACTGTATGTGAATCAATTTCTATGTAAGATAACTTATTAATTTTAATAACCAATTCAAAGACCAGGAAGAGACATCAATGATTTCCAGACAGAGCCTTTATCTTGCCAGTTTACCTTTCTCTGTAGCTTTCTTGATGCAGGCGGGCGTGAATTCATTACGTGCATTACCATTAACATAACCAACCTCAAACTCCCTGTATCAGTCACGGTCCCTGCATGATGCACCGTCTGTTCCACAGTTATTTTGTTAATATCTGTATCACTTCAACTTTCCCATGAGGAAGATTTTAATTCCCCAAATCCTGTGTGTGTGAGTGTGAAAGAGAGAGAGAGAGTGTATTTAATGCACGGGATTATGTTCAGATATCCCCTATAGCTTGTTAACACTTTACTAATTGACTGTAAACTTCTTCTCGGCTTGTGGTACTTGTTTATAAAGCAAAGACCGGATTAACTGCCAGCCCCAATGCAGGCAATATAACACCCTTGAGTCCTTTTCTCAGCAACACTGTTCTGCAGTGTTTTGTGGAAACATGCACAGTGTTGTCATGGTATGCTCTGGCTTTGTCAGATCTTTTCAATAAGGCTTTATCATAGCATCTCTTTTGTAAATAAATTGCACTGCCCCCCCACCCCCTGTATATATTCCTGTAAATATATTTTCCCTCAATTTCATATTAGGAGGTATATAGGATAAGTACCAAGCAGCCACTGTTGTTGCTTACTTTGGGAAAATATTAACAACAGATAATGTTATCTGGAGTAAGTCTACATGATGAGATGGAATAAAGCTATTCCCTTTTATATCATTCCAGTTTTTTGTTTTTTCTGTTTTAGTTTGTTTGAATAACACTGCATGCAGATTTCACCATCTGGTCCAAATTCTAACCATTGCCCTGCCATGGCAGATCACAATACCTTCTCATCTTATGTTCAACTTAGATCAAACTCTGATTTATATTTATAGTGGAATTGCAGTTTTCCAACCATCAAGACACTGATGTGCCTTTATATCTTTCAGCTTGGCATCAACTAACACCAGTTTTTATCTGCTGGCAGAAGGCTTCAGTGGCCAATATGCCTGACTGTCTTGTCATGTTATCTGGTGTCTACTACCTATTATGAACATGCCTCACCTAACAAAGCATGTGACAAAGAATCTTCTTTTTACAAAGGCTTTCTATGCCTTCTCATGCTACACATGGTATATGCATATTTTGGCAAAACTGGCCAAACTATATCTGGCCAACACTGTATCTGGCCATTCTTTGGCCATAACTAATAAATAGAGAAGGCCAACAGTTAACTTAAGAGTGAGATTGTTAGCAACTGTACACCCCCACACTTTGATATGATCTAACTGGCAAATATTAATTGGCATGAAATTAAGTTATATACACTTATGATGGAAGGGTCATGTGGAGAAGGGACACTCACTGGGAATATATGCAAAAGTAGGTCAGAGGTGACCTCAGCATGGCCAGGTTATAAATTCACTGAAGATTAGCTGGGAAAGCCTGACTTAATAGCTCTAAACTAATCCTTTCAACTGCCCAACCTCAGAAAACAATAGTTAAAGAAAATGCCCAGGTGCAGCAGCCAAGCACCCCCTGAAAACATTTGCTACCGAAACCTTCCTCAGTAACCTTACCCAACCAGGACGTTGAAACAATGTCAAAACTCCCATCAATATTTTGTCACCTAACAGTAAGACCATCAACCCATTCCAGACCTCATTGTATTGGTTGCAAACTCCATTGTTTACTCAGTTGGAGAGCCATTTACACCCATGCCCTCCAAGTAGAAATTGAGAATAGAAAACTCTGGTTTTGAGCAGTCAGATGCAGTACATCAAATGCTGAACATCACTATATCACTTTGAAACCTGATTTGTACTATCCTTAGATGCAAATCTAAGTCACCTCACTGTTTCTTCGCTGCTCTTCTGGATTGGTAATTATCACCCAAACTGTGAACTTCACTATCAACCTTTCCTCCCATTTCCTTTAATTAGCCTTGTGTGATTGTGTGAGTGCTTGCATCTTGTGTGTGATTGTTAACTCCCCCAATAAACCACATTTTGGTTTATTTTTGAATCTATGGCTGGTTCTTCCCTGCAGCAGACCCCATAAACATTAGTGTCAAAGATCTCATTAGGTTAACCCCCCCCTTTGCAGGCCTCCTAATTTGAGCTAATAATTCCCCACCTTTGAACAGAGGTACTGGCATCGTGGGAGGACCCCTGGTTCATTCACATTTTGGGGTAACAGTGCTGCAGGTCATAAGAAGGAGTCTGAGGGCTTCATGGCACTCACAGGTTCCCCACCCCATGTCTATATGAAGAAAACAGAAGAGCAAAGGGAATGAACTAATTTCTTTGCATATGAATTAGCCTGTAATCCTTCCCAAGAGCTATGAAGGTGAGGTGGCATTCATGTGAGAAAAAGCTGAAGAAACAGGTACCCTGATAGAAGTGCTAGCCTCCTGCAGAAGAGGAAATATATAGGCCTTCAAAGATTCAGCTTGCACTTCTAAAAATGCTTACATCTCAGTAAGAGATAATGATGCTTATTTCTAAATGAACATGGGCATTAAAAATGTAGCAGCGTGGAGCTGGTATTTTGGCTGCAACCCTGCTTTGGGATCAAACTTCTATTTTATATTATTACGTTATGTTACTATTAACCTACATAAATCATAATCTTGGCTTAAGTGTTGTATTTGCATCCATAAATACCAGACTCCCAAGGCCCCTGAACAGAATTATGCATTGTTACCCTGTATTCTGGGGGTCCTGGGAAGGGCACCCAAATAACCAAATAAAAGCACAAGTTGGGGGAATTAAGCTTGAGCACTCTCTTAAGCTAACGAGAGGCACGGTAACTTTAGCTAGGATCTTGTACCCTATGTCTACGGCTTCAGGTCAGAGAGCGTAGCCAGACAAGTTTTAAAGTAACAAAAATAACAGTTTTATTGAGAGATAAACAGCAAATAAGACAACACCCACACTAGCTAACTTGGAAATAGAAATGGAGAGGTTTGGGGAATGGGTAATATGACACCTGGTCTCGTAGTCCTGGAGAGAAGCTGGGGTTGCAGGGAAGAAACTCAGAGTAGCTTGCTGAGGGGAGTTCTTCAGACAAACCAGCAGCAAGGCGGGATGGAAGTCTAAAGTAGTCCGAAAAGGGAGGCAGACTCAGTTATAGGGAACTGAGGGGAAAACTTCACTGGACAGAGTGGCAGCAAGGCTGGATGGAAGTCCAGGGTGATCCGAGGAAGTCCCAAAAGTGGGGACTTTTTATAGGGTGGAGTTTACCTACAGGCTATGCCATGCTCGGTGAGAACAAAGGAATTTTGGAGCTGGACAAAGGGGTTGGAAAAGGTCAGGTTTTGCATGATGAGCTTGGCGCTGGGTGACAATAGTATGGCCAGGACGCTGATGGCTTGACATAAAGGAATGGCTCAGCTCTTGGCCATGCAGCTTTGTGTAGATACGTGCTGAGCAAAGCCAGTTTGCAGGGAGGTTTTTCCCTAAAGCAATGGAGAGGCTTAAGGTGCCTGCCTGAATGAGGGCTTGGAATGTACAACCATTAACGGCCGCACCCAATACGTGCTTGTCTGGTGGACCTCTGCAAACACACGGGGTAGGGTGGCAGAGAAAGGTCAAGCAAAGGCCAAATTATTTGATATCAAAAGGATATCTAGTGCTCTCACCTTACATATCATAACCGTGATAACAGCATGATGTCATTTAAAACATCCTATTTTGAGAGGTAAATTGATACTCTGTAGATGTCATACAGAGCTGGCACGGAGTAGTGGTTTCTGCGTTGGAACTACAACCCTGCAGACCAGGATTCAATTCCTCATTTGGGCATCGAAACTCCCTGGGTGATCTTGGGTGCATCACCCATTCTCAACCCCAGAAAATCCCATGATAAGTTCACCGTAGGGTCACCATAAGTCAAAAACAACTTGAAAGCACACAACAACAATAACAACAACAACATGTCATGAAGCTTTCTCTTATACCCATTTTCTGCATTGCCACAGATTGTTTGGTGCATTAGAAAGGATTTCTTTAAGGTCTCCTTACCTTAGTCAATCAGTCTAATTCTGATTCATCTTATGTACTGTTCATTTCCCCTGTAATTTATTGGCATTATCCTAGAAAGAGACATAGCCAGAAATGCTTAAAGTTGACTGCAGCAGGTGTTTCCTCCCTCCATTTTTGTATATGGTTAAATTTTAATGTTGCTAGCTTCACGTTTCAACTTGGTATTTCATTTTAAACTCCTGAAGTGTTGGAAATGGAAATGAGATGATTATTTTTTCCAGTTTGATTAAGGATTGTTTTCCTTTTGTGTTACACACTAATGGTTAATCATATTCAAAAGGTATTGTCATTTAGATATTATACATCCAGGTGATTTTTTTAACTGGTTGCAATTTGCAAATATTAGTACTACTGATATGCAAATGATCCCAACATGCAAAGAAGTCCCACCCGTATGTTAATTAAATTAGATATGATTAATTCACAATACTAATGAATACTCTTTCTCATGTTTAATTTGTATCCTCAGCAAATTTTAGAAAATTAGCACTGTGGAGTCATATTTCCATTTCTTTCTGGCTTCCTTAGATCATAATTCACCGTCTTGATTCACCAGATGCCTCTTTAGCAAAAGCTTCAGTTCTGTATTTTGCCCCATAGACTTTCATATACATGGAAATGGCAAAAAGTAATCTGTGTGCATCTTCCTGCGAGGCCTCTTCTAGTGCTGGATGACATATTATTTGGTCATAATAGGACATAGGACATAGGACATAAGATGGATAGATGTATAGATAGATAGATAGATAGATAGATAGATAGATAGATAGACAGACAGACAGACAGACAGACAGACAGACAGACAGACATCCCCTCTGCACCCAATTGGCTCCTTGTGGAAGGGAGCGCAAGGAACACACTCCTTCCTTTTGCACTACAGCCAGCCTCTTTCCCATGCTGTGCTGGGGCGAGAAGCCTCGATCACATTTCCAACCCTTCTGCACGGCTGGGAAGGATGGGAACATTGTGATATTGGGGATCATTGATGGAGAAACTCTGTCAAAGATTTACCCCACAGTCACACTGGCTGGTGATGGCAGAAGGGTGGGATCAGGATGACATCATGCAGAAGCATTGTCATGGTCCCACTCCTCTCATGTGCCCATGCTGGGATGCAGTCTTCATGTGGAAAGGGCCTAAGACAGAAGTTGTTGTTGGACCTCAGGTCCTATCATCTCACTCTGTTGACCATACTGGCTGGGGCTAATGAAATTTGGAGTCAAACTAGAAGGCTACAGTTACCACAGCAAGTATAAATAGGAATGGTATATCTCTTCCCCATTCTATAGTTATCTAACCTTAATAAATGAACCAGAGTATCAATTTCACAGAAGCCAAGGTTATTAGAAATTCATAATTAATTCCTGGCTTGCAGCCAAGAAATATATGGCATACTTTGTATAAGAGAAGTCCCTTTTGTATTCCTTTGATCTTGTGCTGACAGGGAGTAATGGCAGGTGTTTCCTATAAGGTAGATTTAGGCTACGCTAGTAGTGGCATTATTTTTATTTTTATTCTTATTTATTTATTAGCATCTTTGTTTATCATCTCTCTCCTGCTGGGGACTCCAAGGCAATGTACCACAGATGAAAATAAAGAAAAATATTGCTTAAAAACATATAAGATTTATTTCTTTATTTAAAAACACAGCTTTCAAAAGCTGGTGATTCCAATATTATAAACAGAGATGAGATTCTGCAGTGATCCTTTAATAAGGAAGTAGCATATAGTGGATAATGCAAAGAGAGGAAGGTTATAGTGGGCAGAAGTTGTTACAGATCAATTGAACCCATCCAGGTCATACTTTAGTAATCAAGAGAGCTCACTTAGGTTGAAGGGAGGTAGAGTAGCAAGGTCTCAGCCACTCCAAAATCCATTAGAAACCAGTAGTTACAATAATCTAAGTCACAAGAGAAAGAGAAAGAGTGGGAGATGCACAAAACCAAGGAGAATGAATAGTTGTGAAGAACAAAAGACTCCCAGCAGCTGCTATGGGATTTATACCCACCTAATATTCAGATGATGATAATGACGATGATGATGATGATGATGACGTGTGCCCTCAAGTCATTTCAGACTTATGGAGACCCTAAAGCAAACCTATCATGAAGTTTTCTGGGGGCTAAATATGTATAACACACTGAAGGTCACAGCTGGTGGGTTTCCATAGCTAAATGGGAATCAAATCCTGGTCCCCAGGGCTATAGTCCAATGCTCTAGCCACTAGTCCATGCTGACTCTTGATTTACACTTTACAAGCTATATTAGACTGGTTTTATATCAAAGGCACTGAACTTAGATTTTTTTAGAGGTCCAGTTCAAGAGATGATACTTACATATCAAGCCCTTAGTCTACTCTCGACCAAATATCTGAAAGAGCTCTTCCTCCCAATTCAACCTGCCTGCAGACATGGGGCTCAATGCAGCTGCTTTTCAGTACTTAAGACTAAGGTCTTATTTGTAGGTGTGCATGTGTGTGTGGGGGGGGGGGTGAGATACAGTATGTTTGTGTATTATTACCAATTTGAGGATTTGAAGAGGAAATTCTTGTTTTCATGATCTTGTTCTCATGTCATTCTCCTTTTTCTCCTTCTTAGTTTCTCACTTACCAGGTTTTACTGACTGGGGCTTTGGACTATTGGTGATTTGGATGCTTTCCAATAATCTGTCAGTGAGATGTTATCAGATAATGTTCCATGCTCCAGTGGTGGTATGGTAGTTATTAGTGTGATTATTAGTACCCTGCCTTTTCTCCACAACTGAGACACTGGATGGCTTACAAATTTGGCCCCTGCTTGTGCAGTAATAATGGATTTTTTTCAAGTTGTACAGCCTGAAGAAGTAAACAGGATTCTTGAAGAAGTGAGAGTTACTATATGTGTGTTAGACACTTGCTTTTCTTGGCTCATTAAACTGGCCAGGAGGGAATAGTGAAGTTGGTAAAGAGGGTAGCCAGTTGTAGTAGTAGTAGTAGTTGTTGTTGTTGCAGGTAGCCAATGCCTGCTTACAACAAGGCACTGTTCCTACTTGCCTAAAGCAAAAAGTTTTAAGGCCTCTGTTGAAGAAGACTTCCCTGAATCCCTTTATAAAGGGTAATCATTGGCCAGTCCAACATTCCATTTGGAAGCAAGGTATTACAGCATGTGGTGGCCACCCAGCATGAGAGGTTCCTGGATGAAACACATTATCTTGACCCCTTTCAGTCTCTTTCAGACATGGTTATGGGAAAGGGACAGCTTTGGTCATTTTTGTGGATGATATATGCCAGACTCTGGAGAGGATTATATCCTTGTTGGTTCCTCTGGACCTCTCAGCAGCTTTTGAAACCATCAACCATGGTATCCGTCTAAGCTGACTCACTGAGATGGGACTTGTTGACGATGTTTTACAGTGACTTCATACTTTCCTGGAGAGATGACCTAGAAATTGATGCTAGTGATTCCTATTTAGCTTCTTGGCTGCTGACCAGTGGAGTTCCTCAGTTTTGTCCCCTGTGCTATTCAACACTTACGTGAACCAGTGGTATAGGTTGCCTGAAGGTTTGCAGTTTAGTGCCACCAGTATGATTATGATATCTAACTATTTCTCCTTTCCACCGAACTCTGTTTCCAATCTAAATCATTTTCTGGCACCAGGAATGAACTAAATGAGGATAAACAAATTGCAACTCAAACCAAACAAGACAAAGGTGCTCTTGGTCAGTCAAAAGGTAGGTTGAGGATAGGAATAAAGCTAATGTTGCCCAGGTTTTCAAAATAGCAATAAGGGACAATCAAAACTCATGATATCTAGGGCTGATAATCAGGAAGCAGCAATTAACCAGTTTGTGTTATACTTAAATTAACAAAAGAAAGTGTTGATTTCAGATAACTTAGTTATGTATTTCTGTGTAAAATTAACATATTGCTCACATTTATAAATTACATGGTGCATATATTTTTGCCTTTATGAAGGGTCTACATCCCAAAATATGGAATTATTGGCATCTTATTCTGTCTGTATAAACGGAAAAGCTTTCCAAACCCCAAATATTTGACATCCTTTATAATAAGGGACATGTGCCATTTCTGCAAGGCACAAACTTTGTGGCCATCAAATAACATCTCTTATGATGTGGGACACATGGCAACTTAGATAAAGCCTATGCTGGATGGAGTTACCCATCCCTAAAGGTGCAGTTTTGCAGTTTGGATATAGTTTTGGACTAAGCCTTGAGGCTGGAGGCCCAGTATTTTTGTGCACATAAAACTAGTGTGCCAACTGAAGCCATTCCTGGAAACACTTGCTCTGGCCATGGTGGTACATGCCTTAGTTACATTCTGTTTAGATTAGTGTAACATGGTGTACATGGAATTGCCTTTGAAAAATATTTGGAAACTCCTGGTGGAATAAAGATTGTTTACTGGAGTTGCTTACAAGGACCATACAACTCCCCTGCTACAACAGTTCTACTGGTTGCTAGTCTGTTTCCAGGCATAAATCAAAGTACTTGTTATGTCCTATAGAGCCCTATCTAGTTTGAATCCAGATTATCTGATAGATTATATCTCCTTGAAAGAGCCTCTCCATGCCATCAAGAGAGGCCCTTATCTTGGTCCTACCATCTTCACAAGTGCAACTGTTCAGGATGCAAGATAAGACCTTTGCAGTTGATGCGCTTAGGCTCCGGAACTCCATTTTCCAATATGCCAAAGTGGCCTCTGCTTCTGTTGGAAGGCAAAGATTTTTAGTCTAACATGCTCTTAGAATTGAAGGTTTTAAAAGAAAGGGCTTTAAAGAATGCTGCATTGTTTTTATTGAATGTTCTAGCTGCTTTTCATCCTTTTAAAATGTGTTTTTAAAATCATGTTAACATTTTGAAAATTGTAAATCTATTTTAATGTTGACCTTTTGTATATTTTAGTTATATTTTACATGTTTTAAACTGTAAACCAATTTGAGTCCCAATTTTATCAAAAAAGTATAATAATAGTAATAGTAATAATAATATAGTTGAAGACATCCAAAAGATCAACATTCAAATGCCGTTAAATTGTTAACAATATTGAAACATTAAATAATGCAATTAAAAATTACTAAAAACTTTAAAAAAAAAGCTGTACAATTAAAACAGCATGACACCTTCTTAAAAGCACTTTCATTAGACACCTTCAGTTCCCCAAAGCCTGTTGGAATAAAAAAAAAATGGAAAAAGATTAGTAGAAACAGAATGTCTGGTTATAGCCAGCAGCGTAAATTGCCAGGCACATCTTTTCTTAGAGAAATCAGAGGCAAATGGTGATTTGAGGAGAACTAAAGGCACTAGAGGAAAGTGAGAGCCAATTTGGCAAAAGCTCTCTCTTCTTTCCATGAGTAGCAGCAACGGAAGAGGGTGATTTCAAGAGCTCTGTGTGAGCACAGGAACAAAGTCCCTGCATGTCTGTGACAAAGAAAGAGATAGTACATGGAGATAGTGGTGGCTGGTACCTTCTATATCAGTAAGGCAGTGAATCCCCGGTGAGGTTTGGTCTGCATTTTAAAGCTCTCTGAGAAGTTGGACCCATTTTGAGGATGTGGCAAAATGTTGTGGATGGCTCCTTCAAAATCTTGACTAAACCTGGAGGGGACTCACCACCACACTGACATGGAAGCCACCAGCCACTACTGCACAGAGCATACCAATATAAGGTTTTGTGGTCCACAAAGTAACAACATCCAAGACAAAGAGGTACCTTTCTGGGAGAAATGCAGATGTTGGTTGAGTTTTGCTCAGCTTGTATAGTCCTAAATGCTACTACAGAAATGCCATAAGTCTCCAGTGATCTTTTCCTCCAAACCAAACCAGGTCTGGGTAAGTACTGGAACCATGGAACTTCTCAACTTGGTTATAAGTCACCATGAGGTTTCTGGAAACTAATGGAGTAGAAATATTATATGGAATAGACAAGCAATGCTCCAGTGCTCAGTTTGTTCTGCTTTCAAAGCTAGATGAATCAGGCAGTACAGTAAAAGTTAAATGCAGCTCTGAATTAGCCAGAGACTCATAACACAAATGTGCTTCTGTTGGCACTCAGACGAGGAAGGCACCACAAAAAGGTGCGCACGGTTTCAATAAACACCTGACAATTTAGTAGTCTTCACCCTCTGTCTCTTTCCTTAATTAAAACAATTTTATGGATATGTTAAGAGTTGTGAATGTAAACCGTTCCATAGGCCAGAGGATTAGCTTGGCTCTGGGTCACTAGAAACCAACAGTTTGAGACTTGTCTTGCATCAGGGCAGACTTGCAGCAAAAATGATAGAGCTGATAGAAGTGCAATACAGTCAAGCATGCTACTAATCCCCAAATAGTTTCCAAGGGGCACAAAAAGTGTTTTAATTTTCATTAAGTTTGTTATTGATCTTTACATAATGGATTTTCTTTTCTTGCTCCAATTTTAAATCTGTCCTAGCAACAGTTGTTATTGCTCAGTGGGCACATTTGAAACTGAGGTTAATTGGCATTGGGGTTTTGTGCACAAAAAAGGGGTCTAAGTTGCTTCATTTTGCTAAAGCAATTGTTTCTTGATAAGTTCATTATTTGCAACTTGCAGTTCAGTACATCAGCCGTCTGAGTTGTGACAGAAGAAGCCTCCTTTTTTGATTTAAAAAGAGAGCAGTCCTTCCAATGTTCTAAGAGCTTTTTTAAACAGCAAACTCAGGTTTTTTCCAGGAATTCTGTCCTGTGCCTATAGGCAGCACGTATCAAGAAAGGAAGGCTATAGTAAGAAGAAGCTGTTACAGGTAAATTGAACTTATCCAGGTAATTGATAATCAAGACAGCTCACTTGGGTCGAAGGTGAAGTGGTGAGGTCTCAGTCACCCCAAAATCCATCAAGAGAAACCAGTAGTCATAGAAATCTGGAACACAAGAGAAAGAATAGGAGATGAACATAAGCAGGGAGAGTGAATAGTTATAGAGAACAAAAACTCTCAGCAGCTGGCATGGGATTTACACACACTTAAAATTCAGTTACCACATCCTTAATAGCTCAGCATTTCTTATTTACAATCATAGAAACATAGAGTTGGAAAGGACACAGGGGCCATCGAGTCCAACCCCCTGCTATGCAGGACCCTTTTCGCACGGGCCTTTTCTCACGTGACAGCCCCGTGAGCCTCGCGGGAGTGGGAGCGTCACTCCGCACGACGCACTCCCACTTCCGCCGGGCTCATGGGGCTGAAGCGGCGTGAGCGTGGGTTTTTGATTTTCGCTTCGAAGCGAAAATCACCCGCGCTCGCGCAACGCTCCCGGCACCCGCGCGCACTTACCTCTTGTGCGGAGCGTCGGGAGCCGGCCGGGTCGTGCTTCCTTCCCTCCGCCCCTGCAGAAGGAAGGGACGGGGCGGGGCGCTAGCAGGCTCCTTCTCGCGCGTGCGGGGGGGGAATGGACGGACGCGCGAGCCGCCGCCGCCTCCGGGAGGCTGCCGCTTCCCCGCTCATTCCTTTGTCTGTGGAAGGAAGGAGGGGGGAAGCGGCAGCCTCCCGGAGAAGGCTTCTTGCGCGAGCCGCCCTCCTCCGTCGCACGAGTGCCGGTGCTGCGAAAAGGGCCCAGGAACACCCATCAAAGCATTCCCAACAGATGCCCACCCAGCCTCTGCTTAAAAACCTCTAAAGAAACAGATTCCACCATACACTGAGGCAGCATATTCCACTGCCGGACAGCTCTGACCATTAGGAAGTTCTTCCTGAGGTTCAAGTGGAATGTCCTTTCCTGCAGCTTGAATCCATTGCTTCTTGTCCTAGTCTCTGGAGCAGCATAAAACAAGCCTGGGGAAATGGGGAACACTTTGTTGGCAGCCAGCTAAATTTGAGACAAGACAGTTGAGACAAAGAAGAAAACAAAGACAGATGGAATATCTTATTGGAGAAGCTGGACTAAACGAAGTCAAATTTGAGCTAACATGTGCTTGTTTATTTAAGATAAACTTAACAACAAGAGAAACAACTAAAAACAAGTTATTACAGTATTAAGATGAAGTTAAACAGACAGTCACATTTATACAACAGACCTGGATTAAGTATCTCTATGGCTATAGAATCATAGAAATGTAGAGTTGGAAGAGACCACACGGGCCATCCAGTCCAACCCCCTGCCATGCAGGAACACCCTCAAAGCTCTCCTGACAGATGGCCATCTAGCCTCTGCTTAAAAACCTCCAAAGAAGGAGACTCCACTACACTCCGAGGCAGCATATTCCACTGCCAGCAGCCGTGACTCTCAGGAGGTTCTTCCTGAGGTTCAGGTGGAATCTCCTTTCCTGCAGCTTGAATCCATTGCTCCTTGTCCTGGTCTCTGGAGCAGCAGAAAACAAGCCCTCTCCTTCCTCTACATGGCATCCCTTTAAATATTTAAATTAGGTAGGTGACTTCAACTGTATGTGAATTGAACCATGGAAATATTCATTTAGAAGCATATTTTATCTTTATAAATGCTAATTCTAAAAGGTTTTATAGGTAGTTTAGTGGGTAACATATAGCTGGAATTGGGTTTGTAAATTGGGGGAATTTATTTCTGAACCCATCAACCCACATTTCTCTGCAACTCATATTTTTTATAGTGTAGATCAGTTGTTCTATGACATGTGAGTGCAGCTGTTTAAAATATTGCCTACCAAAGAAATGTGGAGAGAATAATACCTGGTCATTTCAGAATAGTGTATTTAATTAGCTTGATTTCTTCACTACCACCACCACCACTGCTTTGGTTTCTCTGCCTCATTATTTTCCCTGCTGACAATCACAATTATTTTTCTGTTGTTTTCATTTTTTACTCCCCTTCACTTTAACAATACGCTTAGGTTTTGTTCCTAACTCATGTGTGGTTTCCGTGCATTCCCCCTCCACCTTAGCTTCTCAGCTTCTAACCTTCTTCCCTTCCTTTTTTTCAAGAAGGTACTTTTACTGAATCAGACTTAGTCCATGTAGCTCAGCATTATTAACTTCAACAGGGTACAAAACATGTGGGCTATGAGCCGCATATGCCCTCAAGTTTTTGTTTTTGTAGCCCTCTCCCATAAGACATCTCTGAAAACCACTTTACAAACATTAAGTGGCAAACCAGGCTGCTGAATTCTGGTGCCAACCTGGGCAAGGAGAACTTAAAGCATTTCTTTTTCTTACTTTAAATGGTCTTAGTGTTTTTCCATTGAATTGTGGCTGCAAATAAGTAAAATCCCATAGAAAGCTAGCAAAATGCTTGCTTTAATTGTTTTTTCCCCTTGTTTGCTGCTGAAATTCACTGGTGAGTGAGTTTAACCCATGGCAAATCTGAGAAGTGAAGATTGGTCCAAGGGCATGCCAAGAATGGCCAGCAGCTTTTATATCAGGGCTGCAGTAAATCAGCTCAGCAGCTCTAGCTTTTCTTCTAAACGATAAAGGAGCTATCCAGGGTACTGAACCGTAGGTTCAACTAGGTCCAGCACCTTGGGCAGCTCTTTTAAATTCTGAAATAAAACCCAGAGGCAATTCACTGCATCACTGAGATGGTACTCCCCTGATGCCCCTGAGACTCACAGAAATTGTCCATCCCCAAGCTACTCATGTAGCTACTCAGTGTGTCTAAATTGAGAACAGCTTCCACAGATTCAGCCAAGAGTCTTTTGCAGCCTACCTGGAGATGTTGGAAATTGAACATGGGAGCTTTTGCAAACAAAGCATGTAATCAGTACGGTATTTTGTACTTGGAACATCCCTAGTGTATCACACCACTGAAGGGTCACAATCTGAGTGCCCCTACCGTTATTACACATTGATAAATCTCTTCTTTGTCTGCCACCAGATATTTTAGTTGACTGTGAAATAATCTATACCTGCCCTGGCTTCTGCAGCACAATGTGTTAGGAAATTATCAATAGTAAAATACGCCACCAATACAGAATCACAAAAGTTTAGTAGAAACACTAACATATAAGCCACTGAAACCATGTTGTTCCTTTTAACTAATTTTATAGCTGCAATAGGGGGCTTCCAGCATCAACTTTCCAATGACAACAACTACACTGTATTTATCAGATCTGAAGCTGATGACTCTTGCTTTCTATTTTACATCAAAAAATAAAAAGAAATGGTATCCTTCACCTGATTTTAAGTTTAATTTCTGTTAACATTCAATGAGAATAAGATGAAGTTTATTATTTGGCAGTTGAAAACAGCTCCTGACTTTTTAATTAAATGCCAAAGTCTATTATGCCTGACTATAGAATGCTTTTACTATCTGGCATATAATTTTGGCCTGCAAACTGCTGACCTGTATTAAGTACAGTAAATTTTCCACAGTAAATAACATCCATGCATTTACAGGGATACAATATCAAGTACATTCATTTGGAAGCATTTATAGATCTCTGCCTGGTGGTTTTAATATGCAATTTGAATAGTTCATCAATGAACCTGTCTGATGTTTTCATGCTTTTTGATTAAATTGCTTCTGCAGTACCTCTTGCAACAGCCCATGATGCCCACAGCTCATAAGGCTTTTGCTGAGTTAAGCTACGAAAGTGATTGGTAAATGTTTATCTTCTCCAGGTGTAAGGCATAGTATCATTAGTCTGGGAAGAGCCAGAACTTCTAGCCTTCCTTTACCCTCTGGAGGTGCAGCCCTTTGGAAGATTTATAAAACACCCACCTATCCACACATGGATCCAGCACAAGCTCCTTTTCATCACCTTCAGAATATGCTATGGTCTGCCCCTCCTGCCTGTTGCCCCCCACACACACACACACACTGTCATATCTGATTGTGTTCTGGAGATGTGACAGATTGTGGAAAAAGAGAAACAAAGTGAGGGACGTAGTGGGGGCAGATGTGCCAATCCAGTCTTTGCACCAATAAATTCCCTGTCCATGAACTTCATCCATCCAGCTCCATCACCATCAGTAACCAAATGCCTTCTTCACCCTTAAATAATTCTGCCCTTTCTGACATCCTACCCCTTACACCTGTAGCTTTCCCCTAAGGCATCCATATGACGCTGTGTGTTTTTCCTCTTTCTAACTCTTCCTGAAAACTCACCTCTTCCTTTATGAAACTATTTGGTACAATCCCTTAACTAAACCATATTTAATGTGGTTTTAGAGCAGATGCTCCCTCAAGTGGTATAAAATGTCTGTTTGTCATAGCATATGGACTTTTCCTCCCATTGAATCATGCACTTAGTATGCTTTTGGGGTTGGTCACTGGAAGGGTAAACAAGCACTTATTTTACAAATCTGACAGATGAGACATATATTTCTGAGGTCTTCTTGAGGGAGATAAAATGGATTACTCAAAAGAAGTATGGAATTCTTTTAGCTTGACCCTTAGTCTTCACTACTAAGCTAGTTTTTTAATAGAATAATGCATGTTTTCCCTGCTTCCTTCCCCTCCTTTGCATTCATACCCTCTCTCCTTCCCTCCCTCCCATTTAAGATGTTAGCATCCTTACTCTATAAATCATAATGCATGTTTATGACATGTTTATACAAATAAATATTAACAACAAACAATAGAACCACATGTGGCTGGCTCCTACAATGGTATCTTCATGTTGAGTTTCACTTCAGAAAGTAACATTTTTAAAATCAGTATTATTTTACAATTGGCAAAAACCACATTTACATAATTGCTTCACTTATAAAATTGTTTCAAAAGTTTAGGGACTTTAAAATGCTTATATTTATATTTCTTAAAGCTTAAATGACCAAAATCTATGTTCCACATGCATTGATTAAATATATCCAAAACAGTCACAATCTGTCTTCAGAATACAAGTAAAGGGAAATGACTTACTTTCTCTTAGATGAAATTAAAATGAAAATCTATATCACTGCTCTAATAGACTAATACTGGACCACCTTTAAATTCCATTACCTAATTAGATAGCTTTTAGCACTTGGCAATGTACTCAAGTGTACACCAACTCCTATGTGCTGTGTTACATAATGCCGCTGTAAACCCACTTTTACCGGGAACCATAGTGTGTAGTCTTCTTTGTACCTATTCTTGCACAAGTTGGCTATTACTAATCAATAGATTGTCTTAACAGAATGAGAAGTGTGCAAATGGAATTCAAAAAAGCCACCATCCCTCCCAGGGTGTTATTTGCCATTGTCCCTTTGTTTTTAAAGGAGAGACAAAACATATGTATTTATTAAGGCTTTGCCAATACTTTGGCCAAATCCCACACCAAACTCCTCTGATTTGAATCAACATCATGTTGGACCGATCTGCATCAGATCAGTCAGGTTTGAAGCAATTCAAAATTATGAGGCAACACAGACTTCCAACTATAGTAAAATAAAAATCAAGATGATATTTCCCCTGGAATAACAGGGTAAGAAAGAGGGGAAGGGAGATGGGATAGATTTTGTAAAAGGACAGGTTTAGCTTTCAGTCTAGGGGAAGTACACTGCATTGATGTACCTTATATATTCTCAGGGAATATCTTAAACATTTAGATAGTCAGAAGTTTAAGTCAGAGTGCAGTTGCCTCTTGATCCACAGACATCTGTACATTTTCTCACCTTTTGATTGGCCTTTCCACAGCTGCCAGTTGGAAATTCAGTTCTGGACTGGTGAACAAATTGTTATGGAATGTGAACATTTGCAAAGCAGTTTTCCATTGCTGGGGCAGGATGTTGAGTGTTGTAACAAGTTACAAGAGAACATCCTGGGTCCATGGTTTGAGAGCAACAAACATATCTTTTTCTCATATGGATCTATTGTTCAATGTCTGTCTGTCTCTCTCTCTCTCATAACTCCCTCTCTCTAAAACTACATTGTCGATTTCTTCCAATAATCAAATCATACTAATTGTCAAAACCAAAAGTTACCAGATCATTTTCTTTTTTTTGCAAAAAGTCTTTTAGAACTATCTCCAGTGATTTTTTTCTAACCAAACTAGGTAATTTGTCCATTTCTGCTAGATGAGAAACATCAATCTTTATGCATACAACAGTCTTGCAGCTGTGGTCATATATTGAAATAGTTTCCCATGGCTCTTTTCCAGCTGCTCATCCATATACCTGAAAAGAAAAATTCTGGTTTTAATTGAATGTTAACCTTTAAGATCCTCTGCATCAAACTATGTATTTGAAACCAAAACTTTTTAGCCTTATCACATGTTCACTGCATATGGTAAAATGACCCTTTTTGTTGTTCGCATCATTTCCAGCATACATTTGAAACATTTTTGTACATTCTAAGACAATTTCTCTGGCACCATATACCAGTGATACATCATTTTACATCATTTTATTAAAAATATTTTTAAGATCATGACATATTATAAATTTCAACCCCTTTGACCACAATTTTCCCATTGTTTCATCTCTATATTATATCCAAAATTCTTAGCCCATTTTCCCATGCAATCTTTGACCTGTTCATCTTCCATAACAGATTGTAACAAAAGTATGTACATTTTAGCAATCATATATTTGTCATCTGTACACAGTTGTAATTCAAACTCTGACATTTTTTGTTCAAAGCCATATCTCTTTTTATCTATCTTAAATCTTTCAAATAACAGTATATAGGAAAACCATTGAAAATCAAATACCTCCACAAGTAACTGCTCCTTCAGTTTAATTTCATATTCTTCCTTGATAATTCTCCAAAAGATCTTGATAAGTTAGCCATTTTTCTTTGCCTGTTGTTTCTTTTCTCTAATGAGCTTCTTGTGCTGAAACTCATAAAGGCATTTTCAGGCACAACCTGGATTTATATCTATTTCATATTCTTAGTAAGACAGTAGGTACATCTCACAAAATGATTATTAAAATCTACATTCACATTAACTTCATTCTACCAAAAATATTCATGCCACCCAAACCACAAGACATGCCTTTCCAATTCCAATAATCATATATTTCTCACTGCTATCCATTCTTTTAACTAAACAGAACAACTGGCTGCAAAACATAATTTCAAGTCAGGTATAGCCATTCCTCCTCTTTCCTTTGGATTTTGCAATACGTTATATTTAACTTTTGGGTTTTTTTCCTTGCCTTATGAACTTAGATAAGTGTTTTTGCCATTGCTTAAATGATGCATCAAATGTCAAAACTGGTACTGTTTGAAATAAAAACATCATTCTGGGCTAAAATTAATTTTTATCACAGAAATTCTTCCCAACAGTTTCTCCAATCCTAGCATGTCTTTCTTAATTTCATTCAATGTCTTGACATAATGGAGCCCTAGTGGCACAGTGGTTAAATGCCAGTACTGCAAGCCACAAGGTTGTGAGTTTGATCCTGCCCAGCTCCAAGGTTGACTCAGCCTTCCATCCTTTTGTAGGTCAGTAAAATGAGTACCCAGCTTGCTGGGGGCATGTATAGAAATGTTTTGAAATACATGCCATTTGTAAGCTGTCCGCCGCCTCGATCCATATGGAAAGGCGGGATACAAATAAATAATAAAATAAATAAATAAATAATTATTTTAAAACAGCAGACAATTCACTGTCATCATAGTAATACCCAGCTATTTTACCTTCTCAATTTTTAAAAAATCTTTATTCTCTAAATTCTCTCATTTTCTCTTACATTTCTATTCAAAACTTCAGGAATCACAATAAACAAAAGTAAAGATTGGGGACACCCTTGCTTTGTGCCTTTTTGACTATCACAGTGTTTTGTGATAGTAGCCATTATTTGTGCCATTATTGTTCCACTTCTTGAGTAAGCTATGCCCCTATGATTGTCTTTTCCTATTCCTCAGGCTCCAAGTAAGAGAAATTTTCTGCCCTTGAAGAAACACAAGTCTGTTTAAACCCGCTTCATTGCCGAGCTTCTTCACTGACCTTGATCCCCAATACCAGAGTCCTCCCAAAAACAATCCTGTGTAACAAAATGTTTTTATTATTATTCAGATGCAAATGTGTCACATATTAAATACGGAGTACACTATGTTGTTGTTGTTACATGCCTCCATGTCGACTCCAGCTTACGGTTACCCTATCCTGGAGGGTGGGGATGGGGGTGAGATTATTCAGGTTTCCCACTACCTTCTCCTAAGACCAAGAGAATGTGACTTCCTCAAAGTCACTCAAGGAGGTTTCCATGGCCAAGTGGAGATTCAAACCCTGGTCTGCCAGAATTCTAGTCCAAGGCCATTTCTGCACTAGACTGTTATAGTGCTATTATTCCACTTTCAGCATCCTATGGCCCCTCAAAGGCTCCTCCCTAAACTGCAAACCCCAGGATTCCATAGGATGTTGAAATTGGAATAATAGCACTATAACAGTCTAGTGTAGAAATGGCTTGAGACTAGAGACACACACTTACACTACAGAATAAACTACAATTACAAAATTCACTTGCAGTGGAACAAGAGTTTTTTCACTAAAGATACCTGGATCATTGACATCCTTTGATTTGTGATGCAGCTATTTTTATTCTGCTCATGCAAACAATTATCCTAGACCTTTCTTATATATAATCCTATCTGATTTACTTTCTATTGGGGGAAATATTCAGTTGCTAGAATCACACTTTTTTTCCCAAGTTGAGTGGAGAGACATAGAGAGTGAATGGGTGGGAAATGACTGAATGTTCTTATTAATATATATGACTGTCACAGCTGCAATGCTTGGAATGCAATCCACATTCCATTGTGCATGTATATGCTGACCTGATGTTATAATGCTTAGCAAGTGTGTGCTTGTGTGTCTATGTGTGTATATGTGCTGAGAGAGAGGGATCCTTGGAAGAGTTGATTGTGGGGACATTTGTTAAGGTTTGAATGTACATTCCCATGTACTGAAAGTTTATTTGTTGTACAATTGACGGGTCTGGCTCAGATTTATTTGTCATGTTTTTGCCATATGGACAGTCCTTATGAACTTTCATGAGTAGGTAAATTCCAAGGATGATAACATACAGTTTGGTACAGAATACAATAATGTAGAAATTCATTTCTTGAACTTAAAAACAAACTAGAAAGACAATCAACTCACCAACTCCTTATGTAGAAAACCTAGAAATCCTAATACATATTTATGCTTTGATAGCTCATATTCCAGGTCTCTTAGAAGTAATCTCCCTTATGGACAGTTCCTCGGATTAAAACACACCTGTCCAAGTGAAACTGACTTCAGAAATCAAGTCTATATATTGACAGAGAAACAGCATGGTGTAATGGTTTGAGTGTTTGAATAGGAGTCTGAGAGTTCAGTGTTCAAATCCATGGAAACTACTTGGTGACCTTGGACAAGTCACATTCTCTCAGCCTCAGATGAAAGCAATAACAAATCTTCTTCGAACAAATCTTACCCCCCCCCCAAAAAAAAGATAGGTTCGCCTTAGAGTTACCATAAGTTGGAAATGGCTTGAAGGCACACAACAACAATACTGACAGGGGGAAAAAACAGAGAGAGAGTACCCTAAAAAATAGTGTCTTGTGCAAAATGCCCCAAACTGTAGTTTCTGATCTTTAAAACAAAAAACAAAAAAAACCTATAGAGCTCATAACCATGTAAACTGCAGTCTTATTTTTAATTACATTGCTAAGAGTTTACACGGTTTTCTAAAGAAAAATTGGTAGATAGTTCAGTGCCTGCCAAGCTATTGAGATATGTACCAGATTTCATTCAAAAAAGACAACAACATTTGAGACATCCTATGTATTCAAGGAACACAATCAAACATCTCATAAAACTCTGATAGCTGTAACCAGATGCACAGGGTGGCATCTCTGTAGGTATTGGGGCATTGCAGGTACACTTCCAATCTAGTAGAATTCATAGACTAGATTGAAAAATAAAAGGACATATTTTGTACCACTTAAACACTTGCAACAGCTGTTTCTTTAATTAAGTCAAACAGTGCAAACATTAAAAGTTTATGTGGAGAAAACAATAAGGCCTCTCTAGAAACACATACGGGATTCTATCTGTAGTATAAGGAACAACAAAACAGTTTTGTCTTTGGTGACTCAAGGTCTTGGAGCAACACTATTCTACAGTATATCTTAGATTTTGGTGGCCTCAGGATCATTCTTAGCTGGAAATGACTTGAAGATACGCATCAACATCTGCAGGCTATAGTTACTGTGTAAATATAATAATGATTTTATGGAACATGGTATGTCTTTTTCTATTGTTCTTTTGTGATTTTTCATAGCCACTGAAGAAGTCTTTAAAAATCTCCATAGGGTGAAAGATATTGGTCTTGTTAGCTAACAGAAGATTACTCTTAATTATCTTTAGACAAATCTTCTTTTCTCTTCAGATATTGTCCTCTATTTTGATGGCCCAGGTCTGTGGCTTGGGAATTGAGAAAGACTATGATATGATTCTAATATAGCCTAATTTTAAATAGGATTTTGGAGGATTTTTGTTCAACCTCATAGTATTACAATGTTGCCTTGTGGTGTTATAGTGAGACACCATGGCACTATGATATTTTATGAGATTACAAAGGTTCCTATAACATGCCTTTTAATTTTTATATGAAACTGCTGTGTGAGGTCATCTGGGTATATTTAGTAAGGTGTCATCACAGTATCTATGGAACTGAGCTCTATTTGTCATCAGTTAGGTGAGACTGTAGAGGTGCTCTGGACTGGATTTTTTAAGAGGCTGGATGAAGACTAACAAACCACAACTGAATCATCATAAAACAGAGCCACTGTGGTTTTGGTAGCTCCTACTATTATCTGTTCTGGGTAGAATCACATTTTCTCTGATGTAGTAGAAGTCCATCTTAATGATGCTCTTTCATGCAGCAGCATCAGTAGAGATCCAAGTAGATGGTGACAGCTTTTACCAGCTTTGATTGGTTGGACAGGAATGGCTGGCAGTGATCTGTTCTCCAGCAACCTCCATGTTGGAGTACTGTGGTCATTGTGCTGTGGGCAGCACTTGAAATTGATCTGGAAGTTTCAGGTAATACACAATTTGGCTGCTAGAATTCTGGCTGCTTTTTTTCCTAGATGGAACCCAACATAGGAGTTCTGAAGGAATTCCATTGGTTCCTGTCTACTACCAATCCCAGTTCAAAGTTCTGATATTACCTTCAAACCCTAAATTGTTTGGGGCTCAAATATCTGAAGAAAAACTTTACCCAGTATTAACCAACTTCTGATCATCAGGGAGAGCTCCTCTCCATATTCCGTCTTATGCTTGTAGACAAAAGAAAGGGTTTTGCACATGGTCACTTTATGACATGAAGTCCATTATCATTTCTGCCCTACACTGTTATAGTGCTAGCATTCCACTTTCAACCTCCTGTGGAATTCTGGGATTTGTAGTTTACTGAGGCCAAAGAGCCCTCTGACTGAGAATTCTAAATGCCCCTCCCTAAACTGCAAGCCCCAGGAGAATGGTATAAAACTAGAGAAATCTCTGTCAAAATGCCTATGAAAATGCCCTTTGGAAGCAATTTCTGAAAATAACTAGAAACTGTTACTTGTTCTAACCCATTATGTTCTTTCTGAAATGTGGCTTCATTATATTACCATTGCTAAAACACACACAGAGAGACTGTGTGATTGGAGATAATTATATTACTTATTATTTGTTACTTCCAAGCTCTGCTCAGTCTCAGAATTTATTTGGGGGGAAAATGCTTCTCAAAGCATTCTCCAGAACTTCTGTTGATATCTGAGAGCTGGACAGACAAAGAAAATACTGCAGATGCCACTGACTGCATTTTTCCTTGGTGCACAATGAAGAACAGCAGTGTATGAAGTCCATCTGGAGCTATGAGATTCTGTTGTGGGAAGACTGAATTCAGACTTGTTATCTTTGAAGTAATATCTAGGTTGGGAGGAAGAAGCCCTGAAGTAGTCTCAGATCATAGTAGCTGCTTTGCCACTGGGGTGTGGAGAAAAATGGTTAAATCAGGACCTACCAGTAGTTATCTGTGTGACTTAACAATAGAACAGGCATGTGAACAACCCTGTGTATCATTTTAGCTGAGTTTCATCAAACTGAACCTGTATTTTCCCCCACGCTTGTTTTGTATTAGGTTTCAAGATGTTAGCTAGGATCTTGTCATTGTCTTAAGTTTAAGTTCTGAAATGATAGCAGTTGCACATTTTTGTCCAATGTGTAACATCCACATTCAGGTCAAGGACACAGGAGCAGAGTTATACATGCTGTGCCATTGTGCGCACAGATGCACATTCAGTTGTGCTGTGCATTCCACTGCATGTTCAGTTGCCCATTCCGTTATGCCACTGTTTGGCCAGTGCTACCATTCTTCACATAGCACTGAGGACTGCATAGCACTATCATAGCAGTATCAAAGGTATAACTTTACTCTACAATCCTGTAGGATCTCAGACTTTGTATTTTAGTCTCATATTGAAGTTTGCACAATACTTTATGCATCTTTTTGAACATATGCATTTCTTTCAATCTATCTGCAACTGTATTATCTATGACATATTTCTGTGCATTTTTTCAATTTTGCACATTTTAGCCATTCATGCTTTATAATGTGCACATTATTTTGTGTGCACTTTATTTTTCAGAAACACTGAGTAAGCCTTGCAAATGTGTGAATCCTCTCATGTTGTAGGTGCTCATTTTCTTAGAGCAAGTCTCAAAAGTTGTGAAAATGCTACTTCACTGAGACTGTTAAGCCAAAAGATTTCTTTCCCTACAGTAGATCAGCAAGAGTTTGAGACTGACAAGTATGTAACAATAGCAGCAACTTAAAGGTCTCTAGTGAAAAATTAGATTGCTGGAGAACAAGTTTGTGGGAACCAGAAGTCTTTTTCCTTTTCCCATAGAAGACTTGTGAGCTGATTTCTGGTACACATCAAAAAATCCTAGACTGAACATGTGGGCACCAAGTCCTTAATTCTTGCCCCATACCTGGCCATCTGAAACACTGTTGTGCAAATGGCTCCACTTGATATATGCGACCATCCTATCTAAAGCATATTGAAACAAATTTGCTGAAGCTTAATTTAGGCTAGGTCAACCAATGGAAAGAAGATTTCTTGGAAGCCTTGTATCTCCTGCCTTGAGTATGATGGCACAGAAGCAGGTATAAATGAAATCATTTAGTAACACAGAGGACATTGGCATCCAGGATAGTGATGTTCATAGATAGTCCAGAACACTAGTCCTCAACTCATAGGAAGTTGTCTTGGCTGGAACCGTGGCAGTGTTTGCTTCCTGATGCTTAGATAGCCATTGCCAAATCTTGACTAAGCATTTAATGGAAAAGATTCACTGACAGTGAGTTTGAATTCAGTGTTATCATCTTCAAATATCATTATAATTTAATTTGTGTATCCACAAATCCCTACCATGCAATAAACAAGGGAACAACTTGGCAAAAATCCAGTCCAGAGTTTGAAAATGCTGCTAATTTTTGGCTTTATGAAAGTACAGGGAACACCCTAACATTTTCAAGATAAATTGCAATGAAAAGAAAGGAGTAGGAGTCACAACCTGTGCTCAGTTTGTGGCTCAGACATAATTTTACTGAAGTGACCTTGAGTTGCTCAGTAATGCCTGTGCATCTGAGATGTCCCCACTTGGGAAATGGAAATAATAATTCTCTCCTCCAAGAGATGTGGCAAGAACTCATTAAGGCTGACGAAGCACATTGTAAGCTATGTGCTGAGTCCAAAACTCTCTGACTTTCCATGATATTTCACAAACAGAGAAGGGAAACACACTGAATTGGGCATGCTAACTAACTTCATATATATATATATATTGTCTCTCTTGGATGCTCAAGGGAGAGAATTGTTTGAGGCAGAAAAATATGCAAGCTGCCTTCTAATTAAAGCAATGCTTGATATACAAAGGCTTCCAAGTGCTGTAACTTTTGGGTACAATGTGAGTTTAATTATCCCCAAGGCAAAGCTGATATAATTTTGCGGTGTAAAAACTATATGCTTTACTGAACTGGACCACCCTGTAACAAGGTTTAGAAGTGCAGTGATTTTAATTGCTCCTTAGAGACTGTGGTCTTAACTTTCAAATAGTTTGGCTGTACCAGAGTTATTAATAAACACAAGACTGGGCCAAACTATATAAATTAGGGGTTGGTGGCGCTGAGCTCCAAAGTGGTTCAGGATCTCTGCATGGACAATTTCTATTTTGGTACTATGGTGCTTTCAGAAAACACAAAGCAAACCTTAAAGAAAAATGACAAGTGATTTTATAATTTAGCATAAAACAGAGACTCAAGACAGTCCAGCTGTTGTGGATACTCAGTGAACACATTACCACACTCTTTTGATTTTCTGGTAGAAGAGATGTCATTGTGAAGAGTGGTGGTAGACATATACGACAGCAGAAAAATAAAAATCATGCAGCACACGATAGAGTCATAGCTGCAAGGCAAAGCTAGCAGGGTAGGAGCACCTGATGAAAATGTTGTGCCCAGAGGGCCTGGCTGATGGTCAAAGCAGTACTATCATCAGAATCCTCCACAAACTGCCATATCTGGATTACATTTCATTTCATTTAGCCTCATCCATCCAAAAGTGGGCCCCAGATATCCAGTTCAGAACTGCCACTGCCTCCCTGATGGAAAAAAGATAGAGCTAGGTACCATCTGCATCTACACAATGATGGCATGCCTGCTCCAAATCGCCAGATGCCCATATCCAATGATTTCATGAACATTTTACTCAAATGGAATGTACACTATGTGAAAAACTTGAATTCTTCACATTCTGTATGACTAAGATGCAGCACAGTTCATCATGGAATGGAATGGAAGCTAGTAAAGTAATACATAATAAGATAATACATGATAATAAATCCATATAAAACAAGTCCACCAGGGGCCAGTGTTTAATAGGTAACATTCCAAACAGTGGAAGATAGAACCAGACCTTTGAGGTCTGATTGCTCAAGGAGAAAGAGCCTTTCAGGTGCTGTGTTATTTATATTTGTTGTTCTTTTTAATGGGCATCTTTTAACTGCTTTTACTCTTACTGATGGTTTAATTATATTTTAACCATTGCTTGGTATAAATTAAATAACAATAACCACTACCACCACCAAATGGCATGAGTTCAAGCTGAATATGAGACAATAGTGCGATGCAGCAGCTAAGAAAGCCAATGAAATTTTGGGCTGCATCAACAGGAGTATAGTGTTTAGGTCAAGAGAAGTGATAGTACTATTCTATTCTGATTTGGTCAGACCCTACCTGGAATTCTATATCCAGTTCTGGGCACCACAGTTCAGGAAGGATATTGATAAGCTGGAATGTGTCCAGAGGAAGGCGACCAAAATGGCTGAAGACCTGGAAACCATGCCCTATGAAGAGTGGCTTAGGGAGCTGGGTATGTTTAGCCTGGGGAAGAGAAGGTCAAGAGGCAACATGATAGCTATGTTTAAATATTTGAAGGGATGTCATATGGAGGATGGAGCAAGCCTGTTTTCTGCTGCTCCAGAGACTAGGATATGGAGCAATGGCTTCAAACTTCAGGAAAAGTGATTCCATCTAAACATTAGGAAGAACTTCCTGATGATGAGAGCAGTTCCACAGTGGACTGCACTGCCTCAGAATATGGTGGAGTCTTTTTCTTTGGAGGATTTTAAACAGAGGCTGGATGTCCATCTGTCTGGAATACTTTGATGCTGTATTCCTGCATGGCAGTGGGTTGGACACTATGGCCCTTGTAGTCTCTTCCAACTCAATGATTTTATGATTCTATGAGCTATGACTTTGTCATGTGCACACAGCACAAAGCTATCTGTGAGCTCTGTGAACTGGCTATTCTCAGAGACAGAATATTGTTGAGCTAAAAGGATTATTGACACAGCTTTCCTTTTATTCATGACTGCTGTTAGAAGTACCCAATCTGGTTAAATTGAATAGGACTACTTGCATGTTTGACAGTGAAACTTACATATTTTTGTAGGATAAATCAGGAATTCAGAATAATAGAGTTAGCGGTTTAACTTGCTTGTGAATGTACATGTTTAAGACAGAAGTACATGTTAGGATTTGTTGCCACGTAGCTTTAAGGTCTCCCTTCCCCCAACCTTGTAGACACAGCATTTGTTTTTACAGCTGATAATTTGATCCAGTCTATCTAGTGCTGATCTTCACCTGCTGGGACACAATATATAAAAGGGCCATGACTGAAAACCTATAATGAAACCCAGAGGAAATGTAAATGCATTATTTGTTTAATATATCTTTGTAGAAACATAAAAGGGCAAAATAGATTTATGGGGTGTTATCAAAATCCTCCATTTCCTGTGCTTCTCATTTACATATTTCCATTTAGGTGGGGGTGGGAAGATCTGACATGATGACCCCCTGAAGCTTCAGCTAGATGTTCTATTGCTGGTGGTGAACTCCATGTATTACAGAGACATGGCTAGATGAAGTGGGGTTAAGCTCTCTCAGGTTTGTCTGCTAGGATACTCTTTAGAGCAGTTAATGAGACCTGGAGGGGCAGAGAGGCAAAGTCATAGTGGTTTATTCTGTTTTTTTTCCCCATGAACAGATGCCTTATCAGACAGTCTAGTGGGTTCTTGTATGTTTATCTGAAACTGAGTGGGATATAGCAAAGATTCTGTTGATGTAAGATCCATACCACCATTCAATGAACTGGTTTACTAAAGGAGGCGTGGTCCTCAGAACTGGAGTTGGAGTCCCCTTGGTTTGTGGTGCTAAGGAACTTCAGTGTCCATGCTGAGGCTGCCAGGATAACCATGGGTCTGCCCAGTCATTTTCCTGGTCAAATGCTGGACTGGTTTTCCATGCTGGATGTAATAATGATGGTCTTAGTTTGGAGGAAGAAACAGATCTGAAAGGTTTCCTGATAGTTCTTGAGGATTTTTCTGTCACCTTCGCATGTGATTCTCTCGAAGCCCTGGTTGATCTCTGGAATGAAGATGTGGTTAGGACAGTGGACTCAATTATTTCTGACTGATCCTTCTCACAGAATGGAGCCAGTAAACCAGCCTTGTAGTTCTCTAGGGAGCTGGCAGTAATGAAACAAGATAGCCAGAATGACATTGATGGAAAACTCAGAGCACATCTGATTGAACATAAGCTTCAGCCTATTTGGAGGCCTAATTCATGCAAGTAAGAGCCGTGAAAATCGTTTTTTCTCTGTCAGTGTTGCATCAGCAAAGACCTGTCCAGCAGAGCTGTGATGAGTATTTTGGGGTTAACCATGGTATCTTTTTGTTGAACCTTGCTGGGATGGGACTTGGGGACAGTATTGTACGTTGGCTTCATTCCTTTCTGCAGAAATGAGCCTGGAAGGTGGTATTGGGGGATTTCTGCTCAGATCCTCGGCTGTTGACCTATGGAGTCCCACTGGATTCTATTTCATCCCTCTTGCCATTTAGCGTATACATGAAAACTATGGGAAAGGTTGCCCAGAGTTTTGAGGTTCAGTAACATCAGGATATTGATGATACCCAACTTGTATCACTCCTTTTCACTTCAGTCCAAGGAACCTATTTTGGTTCTAAACCAGTTCTTGTCAGCTGTAATGGATCCATGAGGGCAAACAAACTGAAATTTAATTGAGGCAAGACAGAAGTATTCTTTATCAGTTGAAAGGCCAATCAGGGAACAGGGATTGTTAAAATGGATGACACTTCTGCTCAAGACATAGGTTCATAGTTGGGGTATATTTGTGAGTTTATCCTTGAACTTAAATACTGAAGTTTTGGCAGTGGCAAGGAATGCATTTGACAATTAAAATTATTGTACCGACTGTGTCCATTTCTATGGCCTTTTCCGCATTTTATTTTTGAAATGGGGCGGCGCATCCTCCAGTGAGGACGTTCACATTTGGGGGCGAACTGGGTTCGGACTACTTACTGTTTGTCCAGACTTCAGCCCGCTCTGGAACGCCCAGAACTAGTGGTTGCCCATGCTATTGAAAGACCGATTAAAAGAGGGCTTTCAATAGCATGGTGTGCTTCAGTCCATCACTCTGTGAAGTATAGATCTACAGGCTCGCACCAGTGCGAGTCTGCAGATCTACTGGGGGCGGGCTTCCGGCTGGCGAGCTTCTCCAGTTGGTGGAGAGCCTCCGCCAACCAGAAGCCTCCATTTTCATCACTGGAGAGTGTGTAGCGCAGGCACACACTGCTCTGGACTATCGTGGATCGTTGGGAGGGAGCATGCCAGTCCAGTGAGTAACAGACTCCCCCATTCCCCTCCAAAGTGCGGAAAAGCCCTCTATATTCCTCATTTGGTAACAGTAGTGTATGCCTTAGCTGTAATGCTCTTCATGGGGTTGTCCTTGAAGAATTTTTGAATAAAATTCAACTGGGCTGGAAAGTTGCAGCTGGGGCTGGTTACACAAATATCTTTATAACAGCTCCAATAGTAGCCATACTATTTCTGAGCACAATTCAAAGTTCTGGTTATAACTTGTAAAGCCCTATATAGCCTGGATCCAGGCCACATCTGAAAGACTGTATCTTCTCATATGTTCATTTGTATCCAAGATCTTTGGGGACAGTGTTTGTCTTGATTCTGCCACTTGTATTAGCATGTTTGGGTGGGAATGCTAGAGAAGACCTTTTCAGTGGCCATTCTTCATCTCTGGAATTCTCTTTCTGGGAGGCTAGACAGACGCCTTGTTGCCCTTTCATTGACCGATAAGGACCTTTTTATTCCAACAGGCTTTGGGTACCTGAATGATTTACAAGAAAAGGACTTTTCTTAATATGCTGTACTACTTTTATCCATTGCTTTTAAATGGACATATTATAAATGGTTTTTGTTCCACAGAGAGTTTAAAGCCATTTTCAACATATTTCTTTTTATCTACATAGTTTTCCTGCATTCTTTTTATCTTGTAAGTTGCCTTGATTCCCAGCTTTATGGAAAAGGAGGCTATAAATAAAGCTGTGCTATGCTATGCTGTGCTATGCTATTCTATGCTATGCTATGCTATAACATATGTGTATGCATGTCCCTTCAAGTCACCTGTCAACTTTGTGGCAACCCCATGAATTTCACAGGTTTTGCTTAGGCAAGGAATGCTCAGAGGTGATTTGCCACTTCCTTTCTCTGAAATGTAACCTACAGCAACTGATGTTTGTTGATGATCTCCTATCCAAGTACTAACCAGGGCTGACTCTATTTAGGTTCTGAAAGCAGATGGGATCTGGAACTTTTAAGATATTTAGCATACGATTATTTGCTTACTTTCAGAGTCCATCACTATTTAAAGACATTAAGGTCATTTTTAAAAAAATTTTAATTGCATGTATTTTATTCATTCATTCATTCATTCGGGTAGGTTCTCTTCTGTTTACTTAACATAGACAAATGTAAACTCTATAATAATGTGAATATCTTCTTGCATTAATTCAGATGCATTTGGATAGCCTTCTATCAGGGCTGCTTTAGTAGGGGAATCCTTCATTGTAGGTGATCTCAAAGATCCTTTTGGACTATATGATTATATGATTTTATCCTATGAGACTGTAATTTATTATTGTAATTTGTAATTGTTACAAACTGTGATTGGTTGAAATGGCTTCACATTGCTTTTTGGATTGCTACAGCCCAAAAGATGTCAGTGGTCTGACAAAGTCTGAATTTTTTTCTTCTCAACATTATTTATTTATTATAAGTAGTTCATTCCCTCTAGATCTTGTTAAAAAGGATGTTCTTCCTTCACTTAAAAAAAGGTGAAGTATTCAAAATCCTCTGAGAGCATGCTTTCATCAAAAATTTCTTCATGTTTCTGCAGAAGAGAAACTCAGTTGATGTCTACCTTAGTCCTGCAGCACATGAAAACTTCTAAAATTTTTGTTGTTAATCTCCTGTTTGAGGAAGCAAAGATGGCAAGGTAGCTAAATGAACAACCAGACTAGCCTGCTTCAGATAATTCAGCATATGCCTTTGAAAGAGGCTTAGTAGAGACCACATAGTCATAATCCCCTTTTTGTGTCTGTGCTTGGAAAAAAAGGGAAATTAATTTGCCCTTCTGAGAAAAAGATGTGCACATTGCATTTCTATCTTACTTCGGGGAGGTTACTGACAATGGTGGAACTAGTTTAGCAAGAGTCCTTTTGGTATAAAAGACATAAATATGGAAGGGTTTTTGCAGAGTTTTCTTTTTTGTTTATGACATCATATAAAAGACCATGATACTTGGTAAAGCAGAAGGCAAAAGGAAAAAAGGGAGACCATACTGCAGGTTAATTGATTCAATCAAGGAAGTCACAGCTTAAGCTTGAACAGGGTGGTTAATAACTGGCAATCTTTGAGTTCTCCCATTTAAGTTAAAGACAACTTGACAGCAAATACCAATGAATATTTAACCATACAAGAATTCCAAGATGATAGTTTAATTTTAACATTTTGAAATACATAAAACACTTTGTGAAAGTATTCCACAATGAAATTGTTCCTAGAATTGTTTGTCTATTTCACACACATGTAGTCAGAGCCTGGAAAAATTACATTTTGAGCTCCATAAAATAAGTCCAGTGACTGGTGGTTAAAGGAGTCTGATAACTGTCATCCCTAAAAGTAACTTCTTCCAAACTTGCATTTATTATCAAGGTATTCATGTAACCTATAATAGTTAAACTATATGAGATTAGGAAATGGAGTGAGAAGGGGGAGAATGTTCTATCATTCTGTTGTTCTCTCTACAAGAGAATTAGGAAATGGAGTGAGAAGGGGGAGAATGTTCTATCATTCTGTTGTTCTCTCTACAAGAATGTGCATACCAATATTATCACTCAAAAAGAAGTCCACAGAAGGAGCATTAATATTTCTAGATGCAGAAAACATTTTTGACAATGTTAATTGGAAATTTTTAATTAAAATATTTGAAACAATAGACTTGGGAAGTAATTTATGATTTGTATTAAGGCAATATACTCCCTACAGAAGGCTAAAATAATAATAAATGGAAATTCAACAGAATATATCAATATAGAGAAAGGGACAAGATAAGGGTGCCCTCTTTCACCCTTGCTTTTTATTCTCATATTAGAATGTTTAAACAGATCAATCAGAAGCAATAGAGATATAAGAGGAACACAAATAAGAGGGGCAGAATTTAAATTAAAAGCCTTCATTTAATTTAGTCTTCATTTTAGAGGACCCAATTAGCAGTGTAGAACCACTACTGTTAACAATAAAAGAATTTGGTAAGATTTCTGGTCTTAAGGTTAATAAAGACAAAACAAAGATATTAACTAAGAATATATGCAAAGAAGAAGAAGAAGAATTATATAAGAAAACTGGCTTTGAGATTGTGAAGAAAGTTAAATATCTAGGAATAGAAGTAACAACAAAGAATCAACAATTATTTGAAAATAATTATGTTAAGACCAGGGAGAATATAAAGAATGACCTCAAGAAGTGACAAAAAATTAATGTCTCCCTATTAGGGGGAATATCAATAATTAAAATGATGGTTGTACCCAAATTGATGTACCGTCTTCAGACAATTCCAATTATTTTTTCTAAGACTCTTTCTAAATTGGCAGAAGGACATTTCAAAATTTTTATGGGTGGGAAGGAAACCCAGGATAAAATGGAAAATTTTAATACATTCCAAAGGACGAGGAGGGTTTCGACTCCCAGATTTAAAAATTTATTTTGAGGCTGCATGTCTAGCTGCGCTTAGAGAATGGATTATGTTGGAAAATAAGAGACTATTAGAATTAGAAGGTCATGAATTGAAATTTGGTTGGCATGCCTATTTGTGGTACAGGGAAATAAAAGTAAATACAGGGATTTAAGAATCATATAGTGAGGAGATCAATTTTTAAAATTTGGAGAAATATAAAAACAGATTTAGATCTAAAATTCCAGGATGGTTATTGCCACAAGAAGCATTTTATAGAAGGGAAGTGGGTAGTTTATATTCATGGTTAAGATATAGTAATACATTAAAAGAGAATGGAGATAGTTGGAGTATTAAAGATATGCAAAGTTTAGTGACACAAGGGCATAAACTACAATGGTTAACGTATTACCAGTTAAGAGAGAAATTTAAGGAAGATAATAAAAATTATGGTTTTGAAACTACTAAAAATGAATTTGGAAAACTATTATATGCAGAAGAATCTCATTTAATCTCAAAAATATATAAATTATTGTTAAAAATGAATACAGAGGAAGATCAAATAAAAGAGTATGATATACCGGGCCCAACGTGTAGGACATACTATAGAATTAGACCAGCGGGAGGAAATTTGGGGAAAAGGATTGAAATTTATTAGGTGCAGTGATCTTAAAGAAAACCTCTATAAAATGATATATAAATGGTACTTGATCCCAAGTAACTGGCTAAAATGTATAGAAAAAAGAATAATAGATGCTGGAAATGTAAAGACCATGAGGGCTCCTATTATCATATGTGGTGGCAATATCGGAAAGCTAAGAAATTCTGGTTGATAATTTGTAAATATATCCAAAAGATTTTAAGGATTGAAACTGTATTCAGGCCAGAACTTTTTCTCCTCAATATGATAGATAGGACGGATACTAGAGAAAGACAACATAAAAATTTGGTAAGATATATGGTGACAGCGGCTAGAAGTTTTTTATACAAAATATTGGAAAAATAAAGGAACCCCAAAGGTGAGCGAATGGTTAAATAAAGTAATGGAATTAGCTGAAATGGATAAATTAACAATATTACTGAAGAAGAATTCAATAGAGCCATTTTTGAGAGCATGGAAACCTTTCATGGATTATGTAAGAAAAAAGGGGACCTATTGATCAGTGGATTTGATTTGTAAGGAATAAGATGTATATAAGGGGATAATTTGGGGAGCGAAATAGTTATAGTGTTTATTTTCAGAAGCATTTATATTTATGTTTATATTTATATTTATAATAGGAAGAGGTGTGGAATTAGAAATGGATAAAAATCAACTGATGAAGAAGTCAGGAAGGAACTTAAATATTATTTGTTAGTATCTTTCTTTTCTATTTTTTTCTTGTTTGTATAATCTTTAATACTTTATACATTGTTTTGATATGTATTGATATTGTAACTGTTGCATTTGTTAATTTTTATTTTTCTGTCATTTTCTTTTTTCTTTTCTGTATGAATTAAATCAATAAAGAATTTTTTTAAAAAAAGAAGTCCACAGGTATTTGCACAGAAAAGTTCAATATTCATAGTTTATTTGTTAATGCCTAGCAACAAAAATGAGGAATTGTTTATTTATTGATAGACAATATTGTTCTACAATTGCTGGTGTGCAAGTTTTGCAGGTGGACTTCTGCATGCAATGGAGGATGGATGGATGGGTGGATGGATGGATGGATGGATGGATGGATGGATGGATGATGTACTTGATAAGAATGTAGACCTGTCTGGTTCCAATGAAAGGCCCATCTAGATCAGCACTCTGTTCCCACATGGGCAGATCAGCTAGATATGGGACAGGGTACAATAGCAACCTGCTGCTCATATTTCTGAGAAAGTTTTGTTAAAAGGCAAACTGTCTTTGACACTGGAGGTAACATATAACCATCACAACTAGTAATCTTTCTTACAAAAATTTCTGATATTTAATATCCTCCATGTTAGTGGTCTTCACCAGATCTTGCATAAGTGAATGCTACACTATGATGAAATACTTATTTTTATTTGTTATGAAGCAGGTCTCCTTTCACTGAAACACCCCTGCAAACTTGTATTGTTAATTACATGGAAAAATTAGTTTACTATAGATATAGAAAGAAGGAAGTAATTTCACCCTAATTCTGATGTTCATACTCTATTCTTTCATTATCTGTGTTTATCCAAGTGCCTACTTATTTGGTCTCAGGAGGCAGAAATAACTATGTGTATGAAAAGGAATGTGAAATGTGCAAAATGATAACATTTCTATTCTGTCTCTGTGCGTCATGCATGAGGAGACAAGTGAAGATGTGGATACACACATTCCCTTGAGACCCATTGTGTTTCCCACCTGGGCATAAATGCAGCAGGCTAGGAAGGAAGGAATCTCTGATTCTGCATATTTGAAAGTGAAGCAGAAACCCTGTGTAGATTTTTTTTCCCCTTACTTGCCATGACAGATTGAGATTACTCCAGCTCTTTCCAACCTCTAGGAGACAAAACTGTCCATGCCAGCTCTGGAACGTTATAGAGGCTTAACATTTATGTGGTCTACAGACTTAAATCAATGTGGAAACAAAAATTGTATGATAGGTACAGAATACACACTCCTCTTCTCAAAATGGGATCACAGTTCACATCATCAAGATGGATGAGTGAGCTTAGTTATGGATAGAGATAATGTGATTTCACTGCGTTTACAGCATTAAATGAGGACAGTTAATACCAACCAAGAACAGTTTCCTAATTTTTACATGAATAAAACCAAAACAACATAATCAAAAACTGGATTCATTTATTGACCATGCTCCAACTCCAATAGAGCAACCCTCCATATAGTCTACCCTTACATACCTCTGTAGGGCCCTTTCATGTTGTCACCATGAATGGACAGCAAGAGACATGACCAGTAAGTAGGGCAAAAGAATTCAGAGGGGTATAGCTTGTGGGTACAATCCTGCTCTCTCCTCACATAGTATTGAAACATGAGTGTATTTCCACAGCATTCCAGTGTTCAACATAAAAGGTCTTTTCCCCACATACCATCAAACATTCAATGTCTTACAGTTTTTTATGTGATTAGATCCAACTAAAGTGATTTGAACATTCTATTGCACTATAAAGAAAATTAAGTATACTTATTATTAACTCTGGATAGCTGCCACATTTCTCATAACACATGATAACTTTCATGATAAGTATGATAGTTGTTCCCTGAATGATAAATTATTTCTGTCTATCTCTCTTTCTCACTTGCACACACATTTCCTAACACTCTCTAAGGTAAAAAGAGATATCTGGCCCATGCTATTTCATAGACTAGATTTACAAGAGATGCCTTTTCTCCTTACACCTGCAGTCTGAAGATGAGAGTAGGAGCTAACATATAATTTCATTATTACTTTTCCTGAGGCCTTTATTTTACCATGAAAAGGTGCAAGGTGGAGTTAAAATAAGTAGAGGGAAAGAAGATGGTGAAAGGTCTCGTTTTGTTTCTCTCAGAATACCATGCACCCAAGTTCTTGGTTTGTTTATTTTTTTCTCCTGAAGAGATATAATACTAAAGAGGCCTTTGGAATAAAATAATGGAGGAGATGATTTTGAGCAGACAAACTGCTAAGAAGGAAGGCAGTAAACAAACTTCTTCACTCAGAGGAGAGAGAGAGACAGCACTTTCACATGGTCCCTGTAGCTGCTTTACATGATGAAGCTCTTCAGGAGATGAGGAGAAGCAATAATTGAACAAAACATATCCCTCCATCCTGAGAACTAAGCCCTCTGCAGATACTTGAGATAAACTTAACCCTCCCCAGCTCTAGTGTGACTCTCTTTATGTGTTGCAAAGTTTAGTCTGAAAAAGAGAGCTTGCTCTATGCATAGAGACTCTCCTTATGATACTTAATCCTGAACAATTAGTTTCCGTTGTGTTCCACATTCAGGAGATGTGATCCCCTTCAGACTGTCCGGAGAAATTGATGAGGAGGAGCTGTCATTCTCCTCACTTGGTTGGAGAACAGCTAGGAATGGGTGAGAAACTAATCTGGTCAGGCATTCAGCTTCATACTATCTTGAATGCCTAAGCAGTTTCTTGCCTTTCCAAGAAGATCTGAAGGCCACACATTGCAGAGACAACAGAGATGAGGAGGCATCTCTGGTGGCATGAGGAGAGATCAACAGAGGCTTTTTTTTTTTTAGTTTACAAACATACCGGTATACACAAACACACATACACACAGACCTGATATTTGGAAAAGATGCTTTCATTCTTGCAAAGAATCCCTTACAGTCACACATGGCCAAAGCAATAGTTTCCCGTCTCAGTTTCCCACCCCATCACTCTCTTCCTTTGCACATCAGTTTCCTCGCACATGTATCATTAGCCATAGGTCACACAATACTGAAGTTTTCCATTGGAAATAATGAAAGATGTGCTGTGTGGTCACGGTATGCTTTATAAACCTAACTGAAATATCTACCCAACAGCTAGAAAAATTATCAAGTCTCAGAAGCCCTTACAATTACTGTAGCCAGGGGTTGCAAAATGGGGGCACAATGAGTTTGCTTTATCCCTGGTGGATTGTGAAAGTCACTAGGTTCTCCAAAGGTGTTATAAAGCCAAATTGAAAGCAACAGAACCTTTGTGACCCCCATCTTCAAATGATTGCTAGATCTCCCTTCATCTGGCATTTAAAAAAACCCAGTCTCTGTACAAGTATTTCATTCACAGACTTTGTTCCTTTTTCTGTTTCTTCATCTGATTCTTCTGTCAAGAGTTGCAGAATCAAACCAGCCCCCCCTCCAAGACCTGGAATTCTTCGATTTGAAATGGAATATTACCAAACAGAATGGTTTAAAATCTTTCTCCCTGACAAAGGGAACTTTTTCCTTATGGAAATTCTGAAGTCTTTACATTGGCTGCCTATTAGTTTCCGGGCACAGTACAAGGTGTTGGTTCTTACCTTTAAAGCCCTTCATGGCTTGGAACCAGCCTACCTGCGGGATCACCTTCTCCCATATAATCCGCCCCACACACTAAGGTCCTCTGGGAGGGATTTACTGCAGCGAGTCGGAACTAGGTTGGCTGCGGTTACCCAGAGGACCTTTTCTTCTATTGCTCCCAAGTTATGGAATGGCCTGTCGGAAGAGACCCGGCATATTACCAGTCTTGACTGCTTCAAAAAAGCAGTCAAGACAGTTCTCTTCCAACAGGCCTTCCCAGACTAGTACTCCACCACCTCCCACCAACTGTCCTCTTGTTCTTAATAGTTAATGTGTTTTAGAGGGTTTTAGATGGGTTGGTGGGTGGGGAGGATGGGTTATGTTTTAATTGTTTTTAATGTATTTGATATACTGTTGTAGTACTGCCTCGATCCGTCGGGAGAGGCGGGATATTATTATTATTATTATTATTATTATTATTATTATTATTATTATTATTATTATTATTATGGAATGATTATTGTATTGTTTTATTTTACATTCAAGCAAGATGTCATACTGCTATACAGATTTAGCAGAGGCTGGGCAACTTTTGAAGGCTCAGATGTCATTTTGCCCTATTTTGGACTTTGGCAGGAGGCACCTCCTCATCCTAACCAACATCCCTCCAATTTCTCCTCTCAAAAAATGGCTAATTGCCCCCAAGAAGCCTTAGGGCTTTGCTATTTAAACATAATTTTTCCCCAGTACCTGTCTTAGGCCACCTGGTAATTTGAAGTTTCTGTAAAAGGCCTTTTAGGACCTGAAGTTCTGGAACGCCAGTGGGGCTATGCTTTGCTTAACTCCTTAGGCCTTTCTACACTACACTGTTATAGTGCTTTTATGCCACTTTTGACATCTTATGGAATCCTGGGTTTTGCAGTTTAGGGAAGAGCACTTAGAATTCTCAGCCAGAGAGTTCTTTGGCTTTAGGAAACTATGAACCCCTGAATTCCACAGGGTGTTCAAAGTGGAATAATAGTATTATAACAGGGTAGTACAGAAGGGCCCCTTGTCTAGCAGCTTTCACTCATATAGAATCCAACTGCCAGGGTCTGCACTCTGCATGTGTAACACTGATTCTGACTCAGCTACCTCAGTAAGCTCTTCACTGCCTAGCTCAATTCAAACTGCTGGCTTAACTCTTAAAAGCTCTTTAAGAGCTTGCAGTGTAGCTATTTGAAGATTGAGGGAAGCAATACTACCACTTTATACTGTTTTTGTCGGACCTCATCTGAAATATTGTGTTCAGTTCTGGGTAGCACAGTTCAAGAACGAGATTGACAAGCTGGAATGTGTCCAGAGGAGGACAACCAAGATGATCAAAGGTCTAGAAACCAATTCACTATAGGGAACAACAACAAAAAAGTGGAGTTATGATAGCAGTCTTTAAATATCTGTTGTAGGAGAAGGAGCATGGTTATTTTCTGCCACTCCAGAGACTAGGACACAAACCAATGGATTCAGATTGCAGGAAAGAGACTCTGCTCACATGTTAGGAAGAACTTATTGACTGCAAAAGTAGTTTGACAGTGGAACAGACTATATCAGAGGATCATGGACTCATTTTCTTTGGAGATCTTCAGACAAAGGTTGGATGGCCACCTCTTCAAAGTGCTTTATTTGTGTATTCCCACATGACAGAGGATTGGACTAGATGGCCTTTGCGGTCTCTTCCACCTTTGTGGTCTCTTCCAACTCTATGATTCCATGAAGGATGACCTACAATCTTCTGATTCTCCTTAGCACTACTGTGGCCTGTCATTATGAACAACTGAGTGAGCTGTTAGCTGGGATTGTATTGCTCAACCACCTTTGGAGGTCTATCCCAGGAAAAAATCAATTTGCCTTCTTCAGAGTGATTTTACATATAACTGAAATATATACATAGGTACATAAAGATAATGTGGGGAATGCTCTCCTCTTTCTGTACACAAAATAAAATGGACTCAGCTATAGCTAGTCACTTTAGTTGATCTTGATATTCTGTTATGTTATACATAAAAACCAATTAAATGAGCAAGAATATTGAAGCATTTTTCATGAAGTGCATTTCCCTGTCCAAATCCTCTTTAAGGTATTTTGGATATTTTTATTTTTATTTATTTATTTTTGCACAAATGAAGTTTCTGCAACAAGTCAAAAATGTAAGAAAAAATTGCAACATGACCATGACCATCACTATCATCATCATCATCATGATAGTATCTCTCATTTTGTTGACATGTCCTTTCTCTTTAGAGATGAGAATATTTGTGAATATTCTTTGCATCCCTAATAAGAAAGCAGGGAAATGGTGCTGGAAGTCTGCTTGGTGATACAAACAGTAGGGCATTTCTGTCTTGCTTATGAAGTATTGAACTGCTTCCTTGGACTTTACCATTGATTTTGGTTTTCTGCATGTTCCCTTTGACTAGATGCTTGGAGCACGCTTGTTCCAAGCGTACAATTCTGTGAAGTTGAGACTGTGTTTTTGTCTTCCTCTGCATAGTACATGGCTTTGAGTCAAAGGGAAGCAGAAGACCAGCCCAAATCACACAGCTGCAGTTAAATCTACAAGCTAACTTTAGGGGCAGGAACAGACACAGAGCTTGGAACTCCATTCACTAATGGAGTGATAATTTATCCATCTCATTCCATTATATGTATTTCTCAATATCTGAAAAGCATTTTCAGATGCTTTCCCCCCTTCCTGTAAATACATTTATGTATACTTTTTGTACATTTTCCCCAAAATATATGTTCCTTTGTATCATTTTTAATAAGTGCATTTTTCTGTGCATTTCTCCCATTGATTAAAATGTGTTAGTGCATTTCTGAAAAGCATGTATTTTTTGGCTTGAGCACATTTTTGAAATGTTCACATGGTCTTATGCCTATCTGAGACACTGTGAAGTCTTTCAAATGTACAGATTTCCAGGGCAAGATACACTTTGTTCCATTGCTTTCTGATGATATAGAAAATGGACATTTCAGTATTAAAACTCCAATCCAACTAAATCCTTTTCCCCCATTACTTCAAAGTGATTGGAGAGGGCCAAATTTGCTGGGAAGAAGCAATGAACAGAGGAGAAGGTACTTAATCCTTACCTGACTAGTTACTTCCCCATAACATAGAGAAAAATGGCTCCTTACCCCATTCCCCCAACTTCCCTTATAAAAAGTGGCAGCTGGTAACTTCCATATAAGTAGGAGAATGAATTGCTCTATTTTTAGTCAGAGCTGAAGAACATCTCAGGGTTTCAGACAGAATCTGACACAAGTGTTGGTCTTCTTTCCTCTGGCCTTTGCACATTTTCTGTACCAGCTGAAAGAATTATTTCATGTTCTTTTCCAAGAAGCACGCATTCTGAATTTAAGATATATTATGCAGCTGAACAAAAGTATTTGTTTTGTCTTTTATTCTTGCCACTCTAGAAGAAAGGCAAAGAAAAAATTAGTAAGTGTCTGAAATTATCACAAATGTTCATTGTTCATCTATGCCACTGAGTGCTGCATTGCCGTGCATTGGCATACAGTGCTATATTGGTGGTGCTATTGCCTCAGCCAGTCATTCTACCATGAAACATATCTCTAAATCATCACATTCAATTAAATATATCAACCTGACAAACATGTCAAGTAAATGACAAGAGTAAGATATCCCATTCCTATAAATTCACAGAGCATTGGCTTCTTTTGTCAGCTTCCAATCTACTGCAGTAGCTAAAAATGAATTCATTCTGTAATTAGTTGACCCATACTAAAGAAAACAACATTTTCTTGTTTAATGCTTAATGCAGCCCCATTACAGAAGAAAGACGCTTAAAATGCCATGGGAGGAAATCAAACCAGAATAACATGTAAAAGTTTTTTGTATTTCTGAAATAGTGCCTTCTGTTCTTCAAAAGTTCAAGAGTGATTTAATAGGTGATTCTTCTGTCACAGATTCACATCGGCCATTTTGCACTAATAACTCTGTGTAATAAAGTACCTTTAGAGGAAGTCAAAGGCATTTTAATTAATTAAAAGCCCTACAGAAAATTCTAGGCAGATTACAATTACCGAGCTGGGAATTCAGCCATGAGGTCAACAGAGAATGTGGAGAAAGAAAATTCTGGAAAGGTGAAGCACCAAGTAGTTACAGGGTGGACTTGACACAATAGGAACAAAATGGTAGGACTAAAACTAAGGCCATTTCTGCACTATAGTGTTATAGTGCTATTATTCCACTTTCAACATCCTGTGGAATTCTGTGGTTTATTGAGGCCAAATCGCTCTCTGGCTGAGAATTCTAAATGCTCATCCCTAAACAGCAAACCCCAGGATTCCATAGGAAGTTTAAAGTGGAATAATAGCACTATAGCAGACTAGTGTGGAAATTGCCTAAACTAAGAAGAGATATTATGCACCTGTAGTTCAGGGAGTGCCATTCATAGTCAAAAAAGCAGTAGTGGGAAGATAGTCTTTCTTGAGGAGTTATAGCTATTGGCTTCCATGGCAGGGGATTTAGTCCAGATTTTAAAGCACATTTCCAAAGTGTCCTAAAATAGATTAAAGCACCTTGAATAATTCCCTTAAAGTTCAGATGTAGAAGCTTATCACATTAGACTGTTACACAGTTGTACTGGAGCTTATTGCATGATGTCATGGCCTTCTCAGTGCTGTACTGTGTTATACTGCTGTTGGATTACTTGGAAATTGATTCTACTCCCACTGGAAATAATCTGTTGATGACATAGTTATCCCACTATGATTTAGTAACTCCTCTGGGTGTGAATGTCTGACTTAGACACCAGAATTGATAAAGTTCTAGTGGATGTGACTTTGCCCCATACTTGTCCAGTATTGATGGACACTTTTCAATTTGTGCAGCCCTCAGATATGGACAGGATGAGAGCCACCACACGTATACTAGACCTTTGTACTTCCTGGCCAATTAAACAGACCAAAGAGCCATGGTCTGGGTGCACCATTGCACATAAATCGTAGATCTGGAAGAGACCACAAGGGCTGTCAAGTCCAGTCCCTTGCCATGCACAAATATACAATTAAAGTATTCCCAACAGATGGTCATCCAGCCTCTGTAAAGAAAGTTATTCCACCACACTCCATCACAGTGTTTTCTGCTGTTGAATTGCTCTTACTATCAAGAAATTCTTTCTAATGTTTAGGTGGAATCTCTTTTCCTAAAGTGAAACAATTAATGCCTCTGTTAACAAGGCAGGGTGCCAACATGGCTGAAGGAAGCTGTAGGAAAGACCTCTTTTGAAAAAACCTTCCTTAGAGCCTACTACACTGGATAACAATAAGCCAGTCACCAACATTTCACTTTTTGGCAAGTTACTAGAGTGTGTGGTGGCTTCTTAACTCTGAGAGTTCCTGGATGAAACAGACTAGCTAGATCCATTTCAGTTGGCTTTCAGGCCTGGTTATATAATAGAAACTGCTTTAGTTGCTTGATAGATGAGCTACACAGGCAATGGGACAGGGACAGTATATCCATGTTGGATGTGCTGGACTTCTTAGCAGCTTTCAATATCACTGACAATAATATGAAACCTCTCTCTGGGATGGGTCTTGGAAGTACTTTTCTACAGTGGCTCCATTCTTCCCAAGAGGAGTGCTTTCAGAGGGTGGTGCTGGGGGATTCCTGCTTGACTCTTTGGTCACTGGCCTGCAGAGTCCGTTAGAGTTCAGTTTTGTCCACTATGATGTTTAACATCTATGAAACCAATCAAAGAGATTGTCTAGATTTTGGGGTCAGATGTCACCAGTATGCTGATGATACTCAGCTCTATTACTCCTTTCCAACCAATTCCAAAGAAGCTGCTCCTGTGCTAAATTGGTGCTTTGGCAGCTGTAATGGACTGGATGAGGGAAAACAAATTGGAGCTTAATCTAGACAAGACATAGGTGCTCCTGGTCAGTTCAAAAGATAGATATGGGAATAGGGATTCACCCTATGTTACATGGGATTATCCTGCAGATCCACAATTTTGGAATAGTCCTAGATTCAGCTCTGAGCCTGGAGGCCCAGGTTTAAACAGTAACCAGGAGTGCTTTGCCCAGTTAAAGCTAGCGTACCAGCTGCACCCATTCCTGAAGAAATCAGTGTTGAAAAATTATAGTATTCGCTCTCCCCACCCTTCAAACAGAGCTTAGATAGATTAGGATTAACTGTTGCTCTGTGACTATGGTATCGAGATCATGTGAGCCAGGATACATTCTGGTGTCAGTTACTAGTCATACTGAGGCCTTTTCCGCATGGGGAAGTTAAGACAGGCCAAGGCAACCTGTCACGGAGGTCGTCCGCACCTTGGATCGGACTATTTACCTTAGTTCCACACCTAAGTCCAATCCAAAATGCCCCCAAGTGGTCTTCCAGCACACTATGTGAAGACTGGGAAAAAACGGTCTTTCAGTTTTCCGGAGTGCACCATTGCGCTTCTGCTCAGTTATGCAGATGCGCAGATTCACACCAATGCAAGCCTGCAATCAGCGGAGGGTGGGCTGTGGGTGTGGCCAGCTTCAGCGGTTGGTCCAGGCCCACAAATAACCGGAAGCTGCCATTTTGTAAGCCTCACCAGTGCGGATCTGAAGACCTTGCACTGCTCCGCATTGCCCTGGAACAAACAAGGAGCCCTGCGGAAGGGCTTAAGGGAGAGTCTGCGTTGCTTCGAGCCAAGAAGAAGTGGTGAGTAACGGCGTGGAGTGATTCACTTGCCTTGTGCAGAAAGGGTCTGAGAAAGCAACAACTCTCCCTGTAGTATTTTTTTTTTTTACTGTACGTGCAGAGTCTCCAGAGAGATGGCCCTCGTGCTTCCTCCTCCAGCTCAGCCTGGGAAAATACCCAGCTGCATTGTGGAAGGAAGAGGTGGAGCCTTCATGTTGCCTGCTAGCCGGCAGGCAACTCCTGAGGAGCAGAAACAGCAGGGGCACAAGAGCATCCCAGAAGAGGCTGCTCGCATGATCCCCATGCAACCGCATTGGACACAAGTAAATTGCAGAAAAGGCTTCTGTTAAAGGAAGGTTAAGTCCCAATAGTTCCCGATAGTTTTAGCTCTTATAAAAGAGTTCCCCATGGGTAATACTCTGGGAAATTCTAACCCCCAACAGTCAGATCACATCTCAGTGGTACCTGCCTTGGTTACGTTCCATTTGGATTACAATAATGTGCTCTAACTAGAGCTGCCGTTGAAAAGTACACAGAAAGTTCAGTTGATCCAAAGAGGTGAAGCCAGGTTGTTAACTGGGACTGGCTACAGAAGTCTCTTGTTGCAAGAGCTCCACTAGCTGCTAGTCCGTTTCTCAACACAATTCAAAGTGTTGGTTTTGACCATTAAAGCCCTACGTAGCTTGGGTCCAGGTTATATAAAGGACCGTATCTCCCTTTATGAACTGATTAGAGTAGTAAGAGAGGCTCTTCTTTCTGTCCCACCACCTTCTCAGAGGTGGGAACAAGGGAGATGCTCTCAATGGATGCTTGGTGGTTGCTCTTGGTGGATTCTCCCAGACTTTGGAACTCCTTCCCTAAAAAGGCCAGGACGGCCTCATCCTTGCTCTCCTTACATCAGTAATTTATTTTTATGTACTCAGGCTTTTAGAAACTGACTGGAGAGAGCTTTTAATGCTGTGCAGTACTGTTTTTGAGGTTTGTGTATAGTCTTCTAATAAATGTTAATGTTTAATGTTATTTGGAGAAAGGCAGAATATAAATTAACAACTCTTTTTTTTTGTTTTGTTATGATATTGGGAGCATAGTAGGTGTGGCTTCATTGCTCTTCTCTTGGGGAATTCCCCAGAGATCTTTAGCAGGAAGGACACTGGAATTCACAAGAGTTCCCAAGAAAACTGTTGTTATGTTCGTTTTCCATTCTCAGTAAATTTTTTACATTATTTTAAACTATTTAAAAAAAAATAAAACAATAAGGGGAGTAATACAATAGCACAATTTTGATGCAATCCTATAAAGTATTAAAAAGTCCAGAGAAACTACAAGGTTCAGGAAATGTTTAAAGAGTTAGTAAAGACTAAATATGCAAAAGCAAAAACAACATACATAAACAGAACCAGGAAAGTTTGAGCTGACAGCAAAAGCACAGAAAATGAACTAATGCAGTACGTATTCATCTGGCAGCAAAGGAGGGAGGTCCATAATTGCATCATTACACCATTGCACAATTATAGCTTCCTGGCTTTATAAAAATGAAACACTACTAATCATGGAACAGGAGGTTAAGCAGAGTGGTGTAAATGGTGCTGTCATATTTCAAGTGCAAGAAACCAAACACAAGAACTAACACAATTGAAGCACAAATGCAATTTCAGGGTGTAGAACCACTTGCGAGAGTGGAAAACTTGTGAATAACTCCACCCACGATCCCATTCCCATTCCCTTCCAGGTCTCCACCCTGCTCCCTCATTTCCTTGCCTTTTTCCTTGGTGTGTTCTCAGTGCCAGGGTCAGAGGCAATGGAATGGGAGAGGGAGCTCTGGATGAGAGAAGGTGCACGTGTGCCTCCCCCTCCCTCCATTTCCTTGCCTTCTGTCTGGGCACTTGCCTTCCTTCTCCTTGCCCAACAAAATGCATGGGAATTGGAAATGGCAGGAAGAGGAGAATGGAGGGGAAGGCACCCAAGTGCCTCATGAATAATCAAATGTGTGAAGGTCAAACCTACAAATGCGGAGGAAGGACTGTACAGGAGAAGCAGTTTTCAAGAGGAGCAACTTAAAATGCCTCACTAGTGTGATGGGCACCTAAATTCATTGCCCACTTCTGCAGACATCACTAGCTACCACTATTTGGAAAGGGAAATGTCGAGCAGTGTTTTAAGCAGCCAGTTTTCTCCATGTTGTGATGAAGAGACATTGGGCAAGGGTCAGGATGAAGCACCTCCTCCTCTGTTCATTGCTTCTTCCCAGCAAATTAGGCCCTCTCTCATCACTTTGCAGCAATGGGAAAGGATGAAAAATGAATTAGCTGGGTTTGCAGTTCAGTGCAGAGATATCCATTTCACACATTATCCGAAGGCAGTGGAGCAGAGCAACTCTTGCCATAGGCAAGACTTGTCTTTGAAACCCTGGAAAGCTGCTGCCAGTCAGTCAGTGTACACAGTGCAGAGCAAGATGAACCAGTGGCCTGACTTTGGCCAATAAGGCAGCTTCCCGTGTTCCTCTAAATAGCTCTTAGGTTTCTCCTGCCCACACACACACCCAACCTCATATGGTTATTAAGATTGGTTTAAAACATGTATCCAGATGAAGAGAGAGAAGACAAATAAACACTTTACCAATGCTTACCTGTTGATTACCTTCCGTCTACTACCAGCAGAATGAAAATAGCCATTCCAAGACTATTTTGTTCTGAAACAGAAGCCAGGGATTAAAGTGAGGGGGAAAGTGCTGCCAGTGCTATCTGAGGTTTCAGTACAACCTGAAAATGTCACCCTTTTGACAATTATATACAGCTGCTTTATTTCTTTTTTCTGTTGTAGGTCATGCAAATAGGCTTTAACCTTTCATTTCATAATGTCACAAGCAACAAGGATTGTCCCTCAGGATGCCTAGAGGGCTATGCTCTCTTTTTTTACCTCATTTCTCTGAAAATATGGCCCTAGATACTGTATTCCTCATCAACGCACAACACCTGTTTTAATGCCCTTGAGGCAGACGTGGCATTGTCATCAGCTGGCACTGTTCTGAATATAAGATATACAGCTTTCACTGTCTTATAAATTCTTATCAGGTAAATAATTGCACTGACTAAATAAAGTGAATGGACAGAATTTTGTTTAAAAATGTTTGATTTAAACGTGTGTTTAAAAGGACAAAGATAGCTTTGCAATTACAGTTTTCTTTGTACTCTGATTTTGACATCAGGAAATGTGTGTTTTGGAGAGGATAAAAATAATGAAAATGGGAGATGATTCTGCATTCATTTACATAGCTGCAAATTGGAAACATAGGTGCAGCTCAGCTTCAGCAGCAAAATACATCTGTAGTCATCTCATTGCCCTTTTAGTTCCCTCAATCAGGAATGAAAGAGACAAGCCATCAAATGTGGATTTAAATTTTAAAATTTAAAGGGTCCCAACTTTATTTTAGCTACATAAAGCCTACAAGGTCCAATACCTAACTATACATAATAATCTAAAAACCCTGCTTCTGTGGTTCTCTTTCCTGTTATATGCCTCTTTTGGATGACATTGCCCTTGCTTAAAACCCTAGTTCAATTCTTCTAAAACTGGGACTCAAACCACCCCACAAAGTTCACCCCACAAAGTTATAGCGATATGATTTAACTGCTGCAATGCCATCCCATGGTATTCTGGAGTTTCCAGTCTGGTGAGGCACTGGAGCTCTCTGGCTGAGCATGCTAAATACCCCTTTCTAAACTGCAAACCCCAAGATTCCATTGGAGGCTGCAAAAGTGGAATCATAGCCTTATAATTATTACGTGTGAAAGGGCACCTGATCCTTGGTTTATATGATTAGTTCCCTTGCAAGCCAAAGAGTCAACAGTTGACACTGTCAATCCCAAACTGTTAAAGGTTTGTTTTAGGGCATTGGACTTGATGGCCCATGGGGCCCCTCCAACTCTATAATTCTGTGGAGCTTTGACTCTTCAAGATATTGGCTTGAGTCCACCACTCCAAAATCATCAAAAATATCCCCCATTTTGTTGCAGGTTAATAGAACAATGAAACCTTTTTTCTCCACACTGTATGTGGAGAGAAAAAGTACAGCTTACTGAAAGCCTGCCAAAGCATTGGTTATAGTCTACTGTGCATGGAAATCCAGCCCCATGCAAAAAGCCCAAAGAGACCATGCACAAAGCTGTTATCTCCTGTGAACATGGAATTATTTCTTTGGTTTTTTTTTCAAGGTTTGCTTATCATGAAGAAGAATCTACTGGTATTGTACTGTACTGGTAATACAATACTGTGCTCTTGCACAGATATAATGTTATTCCTCCACTAGTTCCCTAGTCCAGATCTGGATGGGATAAGCTGAAGATAAATATTGTTAGATATGAAGTTATTAAGTGGGTTCTACATTGCCAACTGAGATCATTCCTGATACCTGTTTCAAACATTGCAGGATCAGTTGGAATATCTTCCATCTCTGCTGTTCCTGATTTGCTGTTTACCCCTATTTCCAGATCATCTGGTCATATTCTAGACAACTATTACATTCATATGGCTCCAATTTTGAGTAATGGAATACAAAGAGCCTGAGAAAAGATACTTATAACTCCTAGAATCCCCCAGTTAGCATGGCCTTGTGATTATGGCAGAGGAATTCTGGGAACTGTACTCTAAATAGAGACTTTTCTAAGCTCTGAAGATACAATTAGAAAGCTTTGATGTACTGACATTTACAGTTCCCTTTTGTTTTCATTGGAAAAAACTGATCACTGGTGGTAAAATGCTTCATTGTTTAAACACTTAAGGCTTGATCTGACATGGATCAAGACCAATGCTGCCACCTGTCCTTGCTGGCCTTCCCAGGCCAACGGGGACATGATGATAATGTTGTTGTTGTTGTCGTTGTTGTTGTTTTGTGCCTTCAAATCACTTCCAACGTATGATGACCCTACGGCAAACCCATCACGTGGTTTTTGAGGGGTCAGAGAGTGTGACATGTCCAAGGTCACCCAGTGAGTTTCCATGTGCAAGCAGGGAACTGAGCTCAGACACTAAGCTATCTGCCTTTTCCCCCCAGTCCTGGGACTCAAGGCAGCTTACAAAGTTAGAACAAGTACAGATAAATTTCTGCTTCATTAAGATTGACTCATTCCATCACACTATCGAGGTTCAAAGTTATTATGACACTGAAAACTGAGGGAAAGGAAAGGTGGTAAGTTGGGAGCATTCGAGTCACCATGTAGATTGGTCTTTCTATTTGCCTTTGAAGCAAAGAAATGATTTTGAAGAGATAGCAGTTTCCTCCACCAAAAAAGCCTGCATCATGGTATTCTATACCACATGGCCAGGATTCAACTGCATGCTTGTGCTAATAGAAGAAGCCTGCCAGCCCATTTAAAGGAGATGAATTGTACTCTGTGCCCTTGTACATCTGCAATGATATGCTCTCCTCTTCCTCCTCCACTCCAGGCATGGTACCTCCAACTCAAAACTGTCTGGAGGGTTTCCCAGCTCTCTGGATGACATGTTGAAGAGCTGGGGAGGGAGTGGACACTATTTGTGTGCATGGTAGTGGTGGGAAGGCAGATGGTCTCCTCAAACCTGTTTCTTCTATTAGCATAAGTGCACAACTAGATCCTAGCAAGTATATTCAATTTGTTAAACATCCTACATAATTTTGGTTAGCCAGCCATAAATGTCTCTCTTGCCCATCTGGACACATGCTGCCCACAGTATGTATATATTTTTTAGAATGATGTTCACATAGCAATTGAAAAGAGTTGGCCTCCTGAAGCCTCATCAAAGCACTAAAAGTAGGAGATATCCTGTTTCCTCTGCATTGTGTACAGACAAAACAATTTCTTAAGTTAACCACTTGCAACACAATATTGCTCCAAGACCACAGGAAAAATGAATGTTCGAATTTGCCCTGCATGCTTTTTAGTAAGGCAGCAACAAACTGAACAAGAAAATCAATATAAATGTGAGGAAATGCTGAAGTAATGGGTGTCATTTAAAGTGCAAAGGCTCTCAAAGTGAATCAAAGCTCTCCCTGTTCGAGGTTTGCAATCATCAACCATATTGTTTCAAACTGGTTTAACTTGTAAAATGGGGACATTACAGATGGTGATTTCTTGATGCTAAATTCTAGATAGGATTGTTCAGTGTGCCCATTCCCATGAGCTACAATGTTTAGAAACAAATTAGCTGTCTCTTGTGGTGGAAGATAAGGTGGCAGTTATGGCATCCGTCAGCTTTTCCTCCAGAGCCTCTATCTGGTTCCTCTCTACTGGACAACAAAGCTGCCTGTGCCAGTTGGCCTGCATTGCTCAAGAGTTGCCAGATCACAGGGCATGGACTCTCTTAATTAGCTGTCAAGGCAAGGGGGAGGAATCTCAGGGCAAGAGCACTTTCTTGAAAAAGGTTTGTGTGCTCCTCATTCCTTTTGTCTTCGTAGTTTTTATTTGAATGGCACACTCTGCACAGCTGTGATTGATGCTTAAGGTATCATGCTTAATGACATCACCTTGGTCTGTCCCTTATAACTTCACCCTTGTAATATCACCAGCCCCCCTCCTATGACATCAGAAAGGGTTATCCTTATTTCTTAGGTTTTGGCTCTGAAATCTCAAGACTTTGGCTAGTCCTGACCTGGCTGCAATATTCTGTACAACTCTAGGCAAGCTTATTGCTCTCAGATGCAGTGGAGAATATCATACCCACATCATTGTTAAAATGAGAGTTCACTGTCAATGTAGTCAGCTTCTGTATGTGGACATGAAGCAGGGGTGTGCATGGGGAAATTTGTCTTTCACATCTCAGGCTGAAATAGGTCATGGGCAAGCCCTGACTATTTCATCATGAGAGGTTGCAGTGATCCAGCTGCATTTGTTCATCCAAGTAGTCCTGCCGCTGCAACACAAAAGGGGGAAAATGTGGGCGAAGGGAAGAAAAATCAAGGTGCACTTTTGAGACTGATTGAGCTTTTATGGATATCAATCCACTTCTTTAAATAAACTAATATAGGAAAGAAAAAATCAAAATAAAATTGGAAACAAAAACAGCTGAAATGAGATATGTTTACAAATTCCAATCCATTAGAAGAAGTATGAACAGAGATAATGGTTTTTTGGCAGATGACCCATATTAAGTCCTCATAAATGCACATATAACAAAAGAAATCTCCTCAAAGAAGGTTTTGACTCCAAGAAAGCTGACTTTTGGTAAGCAGCTGTATTGCTTTCACATCCAATACTAACAGACCAGCTACACAAAGGACTCAAATCATCTTACACAGTTCTTTGAAACTTTATGGCCAAGGTCACAATTGGCTTCTTTCTATACCCTATTGCTTTCTAACCCAATCCTACAACTGTGCAACTGTGCTTAAATACCTGGGCATTTACTATCATTCCATCAGTTCACTTGAAAAAATTAATTGGTCTCCACAAAGGCTTATGCTAAAATAAATCAATTACTCTTAAAAGTGCTTTGAGATTCTTTCTACCACCACCTACCTACCTTCCGTCCTTCCTTCCTTCCTTCCTTCCTTCCTTCCTTCCTTATGCCAAAACACAGCTATCTCTCTGAAAACTACTGCAACACAGTCTCTGGGGATGTCAAACACACCAGCTTCTCAAACAGGAAATCAGTTAATGGATGAGATGTCTTCTGGGGCAGTCTATTTGCTGATATGGCCCCAGGACCTGTGAAGTCTCCAATCAGGAAATCTTCCCTTGCCATCTTATCTAGGATCATTGAGAATGGAGGAAGAGAGCTCTGTTGTAAGAACACAGATACCCCAGCTGACCCCACCTGACTTGCAAGGTCTTACCACATCTAGTCTGGGATCTGTAATCAGTGGGTTTCAGAAGCCAAAGCAAACAGAAAATGGACCATCCTCATCTGGGATCAGTCTACTGGGAGAACTACCAAAAATCTTCAAGATTTCACTGAATCTCTACTTAAATTTGCACAGTCTTCTTCCTACAGGCAAACATGTAGGTGGGGCCAATAAAGCATTCAGCCCGAAGACTAATGTACTTAGCAATGTTTCCAATCCCAGAATTCTTCAGGCCTCCATATCTGACTCTGCACTGCCCTTACCCATGCTGATAAGAGACAACTGTGTATTTGAGTACCAGACAGACTTGGGATCATGACTGTATCCCCAGGCCCAAGATACAAGGCCCCAATTAGGTGGATTTGCATGCAGCAAGCAAAAGGTGCTGTCATCTGAGTTTGAACAAAATAACCTGGGGACTCCTCTGCCACCATTCTACTCAGGATCCCCAACTTCCTTTTTCACAAGTGGTCTTCAAGCTCGACTCAGGCAGGACCACTTGAACAAAGCAGTTTGGATGCCATCTGTGGGCTCAGGAGATAGCATCCTGGGGCTAGAGCCAGCCAGTCACTCACAGGTGATCTACTCAAAAATGTTAGTTGGTGGTCAGAAGTAGGCCTTTTCCCATCTGCTCCCATCTCTGGAACCCAGCCCAGAAGGCAGCTATGTTGGTCAGCATTCTCAGGGCCTGGGAGGGCACTACACAGACTCTGGTCTGAAGCAAAAGAGGATATTTTAATCCATTTCCCATTGAAGCCCTCTTCCAGCTGTCCTCCCCTACTTTTCCAAATGTCTAAATTTTTATAAAAATGTTTTGAATGTCAAAAAAAGAAAAGAAAGAAAAGAAAAGAAAGAAAAAGAAAAGAAAAGAAAACTACTGCAACACAGTAAGAGTACTATGTATGTAAGAGTACAATGCCAGCAACTGCTTTTGTCATCAGATATTGCGGAATCAGTAAAGCTAATGCCTTGTGTAGAATTTTATCACAAGAGGTGTGATTTTAAGCAGGTATCCAAATAAATCATCTATTTGCATCATTCAAGAGGAGCTAGTTCCACATGTTCAATGAAGAAGCAGGACAGTTAATATCTCTCCTTGCCAGGCTCATTTTGGAAAATGCTAAATTCTGCTAATATGATTGATGTGTCTGAACCTAGTTAAATACCTAAGAACTGAGCAATGATTTTTTGGTAAAACGGATGTCTTTTTACATAGGAAACACTAAGGAGATTTCATAAATTATTTTGTGTTTCATGAATGTTAAATACCATGATTGACGAGTTGGCAGGTGCCATGAATATTCCTTGTCAGCTGTTTCTTTTGTGATTAAACCCTTTTTCTTTTCCGGCCTCTTCTTTGTTCTGCCTTTGCCTCCATATGATGCCACTGCTTTTGGGAGTTTGAATTTAGCCCATGCTTTAAAAAGTCAAGGCCACTCATTGTTGAAGATGTACTTCCTTCTGGTATTGTGAGACCAAATAGACATGGTGCCAAACTCTAGCTGAATTAACAGCTGTAGAGGGAAGTATTGGGACCATGGTATACAGTAATCTTTTTTTTTTTTTTCAAAGACATAACCTTTCTTTGACCACTCTCTTCCTGCTCCTCCAGTAGCTATTATTAGGCAACAGGAAGAAGCTTGCCTTTTTGGAGCCTAAAGCAACTGAGTGGAGCGGGATGGCAGGACTGAAATGCAAATAAAAAGGGTTAAAAAACTCCTCATTTGTTTCATTTCCAGTACTGCTCCAATGCTACCTCCCCACACCCACAGCAATGTTTTTTTTAAAAAGTTAGATGCTCCCACATTTAATAAGAAATGTAGCTTGGTCCATAATCTGCCCTTCAAATGGGAACAAAGGGTGGCATTTCTCTGAATGTCCATGGGCAGGGATGCAGTTACTGTGGGTGAGGTAAGCAAAACGAGGTCATTGTACCCCCAAATAAGAATTCAGATCCCCAGTGAATGTTTCTGCAAATCTCCAAATTGCTAGCATTGCAGAAAGTGAGTCATTGAAAATAATTCCCACTTAGAACTCATATTTAGAATTCATATTTATCATTGTGTCTTTAAAAGATAATCAGAAAAAGAATGTACTTGAAGAATGGAAAATGCTACTCTCTATATGGGAAAAGTGTTGGGGAGAAAAGGCAATATTATTTATAAGTTAAAAATAAGAATTAGGAAAACGTATTATATACTGAAAGAGGTACTATAGGAAATTGATGTCTTAGCAATACAAAAAATAGTTAAAATATTTAAGTAATTTGGAATAAGGACTAGGGTTGGTGAAATGGAATAAAAGGTGCAAGAAATCTATGAAATATATATAGTTGAAAGAAGGAAATAACAGATAACGTAGCAGGGTACCCTGAGTTTCAGAAGGGGGGAGGGAAGGGAGGAGGGAGACCTTGCACTGGGGGATTTTGGGTGGTGGGAATTGATAGGATTGTATGTAGGATTTATTATATGTATGTGAGAGATGTTTTTATAATTTTTATATTTTTTTCAATAAAAGGGAGAGCTTGCACTGGGGGAATTTGGGTGGTGGGAATGGATAGGATTCTATGTAGGATTAAATTTTTTAATATAAAAAAAAGAACTCATATTTACTGTGTTTATGCTTTTCCTTGATATCTTTGCCTGCCTCTTTTCTTTGGATGCCTAAATTGTATTTCTAAATGCTCAACTGACATTTTCAGTTAGTACCGTGCTAGAAATTTGAGACTGAGGGAAAATTTGATGGAGGAGCAGAATACCTCCATTTAGGGATGCAGTGTCCTCATTTGCCTCCCTGTGGCTACGGGCCTGTCCATATGTCCCTCTTTTTATTTTCTTTGTTAAAAAAAAATGTGGACATCTGGTAGCCACTGAAAATAAGCAGGATTAAATCCACGTCACAGATTGTTGGAGGAAACAAAAAAAGTATGACAAGAAGAGAAGAGTGGCAAGTCCCACCCAGAGGAGATGTCTGCATATTATGCAGCTGCTTCAGAGACCCAGTGTTGGAATTCTGGATATCTGCATTCATAATTTAATATGAGGCCACTTAACGAGACAAATGAACAGGCCAAATGAACAGAATAGCACCCTTTAATAATGTGATCATATCAATCTTCCTTCTGAAATGACATGGAACAGCTCACTCACCCTGCCCTCAGTGTATGACAGGGATGGGGATAGATTGGCATGAGAAAACTACTTGGAACTCATGCAGCCCCTGGGGCCACATTCTGTGGTTCCTTAAGTCCCCAAGAACCTCCCTGATTCACCCAGATATCTCAATTCTCTTTATATTTTTTCACACAAAGTATCACCTCTAAAAAAAATAAATTCTACCCAACCCATCACAAAAGATGGTGGTTTGGATCCTATTGTCCTCACTACTCCCCTATCCTCTTAATCCCCCAAACCACAAAAATGGTCTATATTTGAACCCATTTCTAAAAAAAACAGAAGTGATGTGTTGTCACTTTCAGGCACTGCAAAAGCAACTGTGCAACCCATGGAGAGGGCAGGAACAAGGAGAAATGCCCTCCCTCTGCCTCCTCTGCAGTTGTCATCCCTTGTCTAGATGATAAAGCTTAGAGTTTCTTATATGATGGCATAATTTCTCTGGTTAATTCTTGCAATGAGTCAGACTCCAATATGCTAACTAGTTATATAAAACCCATCCATCTCTTCCTTTCCTCCTCTGTAGAAACAGAATGCTGAATTCAATAGGCCTTTGGCCTAGTCCAGTAGGGCAAGGCTCTTCTTACATAGCCTCCAACAGTCCCAGTTTGGCAGGGAAAGTCCTACTTAATCTTCTGTCATCCCATTTTTAAGCTGCTTTTAAAATGTCCCAGTTTCCCTCCAGTCCTCCCATTCCTCCCCTTTGTCCTAAGCTCACTTCAATTGCTGCAAACTGATTTGAAAAGTGTAGAAGTAGTTTGCATTCACTTAAGTCAGCAAGGTGGAGAGGAAAGGAGGAGGCAGAATTTTGCCCTTCCCAGTAGATTATATTCTATTACAATATACTTGTATGATAAAAAAAACTACATAGTAGATAACATTAATATTGCTAAATAGCTTTAGTGCTACTAATTTTTCTAAGTACTGCTTGCTAACATAATTAATTACTATTTTCACTACGTAATAGTATAAATCAATTACATATTTAATAACATCCATACCTCCAAATATATCCATATCATTATAAACACAAACCAGCACCATTATTCAAAGTCTGTAATTATATATTCACTATTTAAAACCACAATCCTATTACATATTTTGTAGCATCACTAACTTCCAAATACATCAATACCATTTTATGTTCTCAAAGCCATTATAGAATTCATAGACCCAATCCACTTGTCATCCTAAATTTGTGACCATATTAACCTAATTTGACCAAACCTTCATTTTGAATTTAACACCCCAGTTCCCACAAAACCGTTTTTTTCTTGATTGCTTCTCACATAACATTTTAGAAACACTATTCTGAGACAATACTCTTATTGTAGTCATCTTTCCATCTCCTTCAGTCACTCAAAATAAATCAATATGGTTTGATTCAGCCCTCATACGTGACTTTATAAAATCACAGTCTTTGGACAGTACCCTTGTTTTTAACACCCTTCTCACTCCTTCAGGCATACAGACTGATTCAACTTGGTTTCATTAAGCTTGCTTAAGGTCCCAATTAAATTAATCCCCCTTCTGCCCCTCTTGGGGTGTGATCTCCCTCTCACGAACTAAAACCTCTTGATCATAGATCTCCTCCAAGATGGAATCTGTCTCCATAATTTCTGCTTGTGTTTCTCTTGCTATCTGGTTTTCGGACCCTCCCTAAACTGCAAACCCCAGGATTCCATAGGATGTTGAAAGTGGAATCATAGCACTATTAACAGTCTCATGCAGAAATGGTCCTAGTCTCCAGAATCATAGTTCAGTGCTCAAAGTGCTATGCCAGAAGCATTCAAAGGCTGACATTGAAATAGAATTAAACTATTCACAATATCAACACAATTTAAAACACACACTTAAAGAGGATAAAAAGCAGCTGAAAACAATTCAGTCAAAATACAGCAACCTCTCTTTCTGTAAAAGGGTTTCTTTGTGAGTCCCAGATGAGAAAAAAGGTGGGAGATATATCAATGCAAGGAGGTGAAGAAGAACTACAGTAGGAGACCTTAGATCCTAAAGGCACCAGAGGCTTTTGCTCCTTTCCTCTTGTTTCACTGCCATGTTCAATTTTATATGTCTCTCTGCTTTTTCTTTCTCTCTTGCTTGGCTCTCATCTCAGTTGCGTGGATACTTGCCTCATGATGTTAATCATGCTTCTCCACATATTTCCTCCACAGTCCATTGTAGAGCATTGTAGAACCATTTCAGGAAAGGTTCCATTTTTCACTTAATCCAGGAATTATAGAGTTAAAAATTAGCTTCCCTGGCGTTTAGCTAGAGGCTGCCAAGAAAACAATGTCCAGCTGATAATATCCATGCTTTCTCACATTGTAGTTTCCTTAGAACACAATTCTTAGTTCTCTTTTAAAACATCAGCTTCCAGCTTTTAAATGCAACTGTCCTGACCTTATGGGGTAAACAAACTTGCCTCTTGATTGCAGAAAGTGGGTAAGCTGCATTGCTCTTAATCAGAAGGGTTCTTCACTTCCTTACCTTCAAAGATTAATTAGAAGCTCTTTTGAAGAAGCAGGTTGCTGGCATGGGGCCATTAGATCTTCCAATCTAAAAAGCTGTGTTTCAAGGCAAGAGCAAAATGTTACTCCCTCGGTCCTTTTCATTCACAGCACCTTTACTAAAAATTAAACATATATAATGGGAATTTTGGACCCAAATGTATAATCTTGTGCTCCCCCAAGGGGGGAATAAAACACCAGCCAGAGATTTCTCTGTCTGGCACTTCACCATGACAGCTCTCTTTGCTGTTGAGCTGCTGCCAGGAGCTGCTGTCCACTGGCCTGCCAGAAGTTGAATCCCCTTCTGCAAGATGATATGATGCTCACTAACCTGTATTGATGGAGTTCAAGGTGGATTAGGCAAATTAACAAACGTTCTGTCTATCAATCACTGACAATCATAATTGCTGGTATTTCCAAAATTGGAAGAAGTATACCTTAGAATGCCACTTGCTAAAGAACACAACTGAGAGAATGCTATTGTCTTTATGCCAAATGCGGGAGTTGATAGGTTGTTGATCTGGGTGAGCAAGGCTCTTCATAAAAATGTAGAGGACCCTCCACAGCAATATTAATAAGAACTGCTTCAAAGTTGTGAGGAGAAAAGAGAGGTGGGTGGGATAAACATAAAGTTAAAGATCAGCAGTGTGCATATAGATGACAGCAGCATCAGACTGTGGTCTAGGTGAAACACAAGGAAATGCACACATCACAAAAGTGTTATGCCCTCACCACTGTGTACAGTCAATAGCAACTTTTACAGCAGAAAAGCAATGATCGATAATGCTAGTAGCCCTCTGTCTAGCAGCAACCTGATGCAGAACTGCAGAAATATTACTTTAGCAATCCTGAGATAGCAGACTCTTGGAATGCTTCATTTTAAAATGACACAATAATATTACAGAGGAAATCATTTCCCCTCAGAAATGGAAAGCAAGCACTCATCCAGACAAGATCTGAGCTCTATCACTATACTGTGCTTGCATTTTTTTTTTCTGACAGCTAATGCATTCCCATTAGACAAGCGTACACCAATGTCCCAATACATCCAACTGAGTGAAATCTCCTTCGGCTTCACGTTGGTTCTACAGACAACAGGTGTCCATGTACTTCCAGTAACTTCCTGAAAAATCTAAGCTATTTACTTTTCAAAGCAGCTGCCTCTCCCCAGAAGCAAGTATTTGTTAGATGTTTGGTGCACACTTTGTACTTTTCCCATCTTTTGACAGCCAAAGACAATTCAGCATCTACCCAGCAATTTTTAGCAGCCACAGGAAAAGATATTCAACATTAAATTACAGCATCTGCTACCAAATTCTTATAAAGCCAATTTTATTTTTATTTTTTATGTTCTCAGGCTGTTTTTGCCCCCCGTTTTCCAAAAATATATATTATTTTCTTGGCATTCCATTTCAGTTCCTCATTTTTATTCTTTTGTTTAAATGGCTCTGTAGGAAAGAACAGGTATTTTCCCTAAGCAATACATTTTTAATAATTCATCTAAAATGTGTGTGTGTGTGTGTGTGTGTGTGTGTGTAAAGGAATATATTACAGTCTCTCTGGAACTGTTGAACACTATTAGCAAGAGAGAAACCAAACTGGGGTGGGCATGAGGTATTTTCATTGTGCTTTTAACTATCCCTCATAGTGAATTCATACTAAAAAAAATTGGAAGTAAAATATGCTAGGTACTGAACACTTAGGTACTAAGTTTGGATTAAACACACAGGGGATTACTCTGTTTGCTTTCATTACTCTAAAAAAGGAAAAAAAGAACAGTATGTTTTGTAGTTTAACTGTCATTCAATATAAAGATGTAAGAAAATAAGAAGAGCCATGCAAGAATAGAGGAATATCTAACACAACATTTTGTTCTTGCAATAGCCAAGCAAATTAGAAGAAGAAGAAAAAACTGGACACAAGCACAATAAGCCCTTTCACAGATACTGATGACTGGGATTCAGAGGGATACTGTCCCTGATGCTGGAAGGAATATATATCTAGAGAGAGAGAGAGAGAGAGGGAGGGAGAGGGAGAGAGAGAGACAGACCCTATGACTAGTATCCATTGATGGGCCTTAGTTTTCATGCACGTGCCTTTTCCATATTGGTGACCACTACTACACCTTGTATAACTAATCCTGTACATCTTGTATAAATACAACACATTGTCTATTGTCCCAATTTCATGGCTCTCAAAAATTTTAGCTTGTGATCATTAGAATAGAGGTGTGCATAGTATTGTCTTCCAGATGTTGTTGCACTGCAGCCACCATAAACTCTAGACAGCATAGATCATGGTGAGAAGTGCTGAGACATGTAGTAGAACAACTGGAAGGTTGCACTTTGCTCACCCCTACTCAAGAGACTACCAACAATACAATATAAAATCTAATAATACTCTCCTTTCTATTCAGTATGTTGAGCAAATTTGTTTAAAAAAATTATGGAATGAACATTTAACTAATATAAAGCGACATATAAGGAAAACCAATATTCAAATAACTAAACAACCAATAATTTGCTAACTAAACACTGACAGCTACTAAATTAATACATTAGTGTACAAACACTCAAAATGCTTACAAAAATTACATGCTTGACCTCCGACTCCTTACAGAACAGTTACTAATAAAGCTTGTTATACTTCCTTACAGGCACATCAATATATCTATACCTAAATCACTCTCTTTATTATCTACTATTATGTTTATATAAGAATTTTAATTACATTTTCACTTATAAAATAGCTATTTCAATACTTATTAAACACAGAGTACTGTAATCAAATTAACATAATGTCCTAAAATAATAAATCTTCCCCTCTTTGGCCATTTCTTCATGACGTTGCTATTCCACAATAGCAGCAGGTTGTTTCTAGGGCCATTTCCGCACTACACTCTTATAGTGCAATTATTCCACTTTCAACATCCTATGGAATCCTGGGACGGACGGCCCCTCCCGAAACTGCAAACCCCAGGATTCCATAGGATGTTGAAAGTGGAGTAATCACGCTATAAGAGTGTAGTGCGGAAATGGCCTAGGTCTGGAGCTGTGCTACTGCACAACATCACTATCCAGCCGCTATCCTGTCCCCAAGCATTGCCAAACTGCCATATTCTATTTCCAGAAAAGATCCATTAAGCACCTCCTTTAGCACTTCAACCCCGTCAGCTAGCTCACTGTGGAACATTAATAGCGCCTGATAGCACTTCCTGTGATCATGGATCCAGCAGTGGGCAGGCTGTGGACATGACCAGCTTGTCCCTCCCTCAGTGATTCCCATGGCTGGTAACTTCTAAAACTATCACCTCTCCCTGTTTATTTTAAAGTTCTCCTTTGTGTTAAAACTGTATAATTTTTTTACAACATATTTTAGGCATTATAGTATGCAAATGCAATAGTGTATTGGTGCATTCTGTATGGCTTCCAAAGAGAAACAACATGCCCCGACCAATCAGGGCTGGTGGGGCAAAGTGAAGGCAGGGACAGAGAGCGGCCAAGGATGCTGTAATGCAGAAGGAACACTGGTGGCCATACCATTACTCATACGCTTAAGGTGGAAGGGTGCAGAAAACAGGGTTCTCAATCTGCCACCATTGCACAAGTGGCAATGCCAGGATTGTAATGGTATACTATGCTAATGGTATCTAGTGAGGAAATGGGCTTAGTCAAAACCTATTGCTGCATAGTTCTCCCATCTTGTGTGTGTGTGTATCTCCTTCTCCCATTGCTTCCTAAATTCCTTCAGAGTACCATCTCTAATTAACATTGTCAATTTGTCCATTTCTGCCATATCTAACAGCTTCATCATCCAGTCCTCTTGATATGGCATTGTCGGATCATGTATTATATAAGTCTTACAAAGTACTTAGTCATCTGGTCACCCACCAATCCAAACAGAAACAGTTCCAGATTCACTTCAGTTTTAATCTTAAGAGTATCTTACATCAGGTGGTGTAGTATTGCTCCAGATTTCTTTGTTTTATCACAAGTCCATCCCACATAAAAGAAAATGCCCTTTAAATGCATACTTTTCCATCACTTATTTGGAGAATATTTGTATATTTTAGACAATTTCTCTGGGGTTAAATACCATCTTTACATCATTTTCATAGAAACTCTCCTTTTCAATCCTAACTTAAATTTCAGATCTTTCATCCACATCCTTTTCCATTGTTCCATCTAGATTGGGTGTCCCACATTCAGAGTCCATTTAATCATATATTATTTTACTTGCTCTTCCTCCAATTCCACTTTCAAAAACATTTTATCCATTTTAGCTACATATATTGAACAAATTTCAAAGGATCGTCTTATTGGTCAGGTGCCTATAGTGCTTATTAATCACTAAACCCTTATCCCACCCTTTAAACACCATCTTTGTATCAAAGGACTATTGTCTTAAGTGTTCCCACATAACCAAATTGTTCATTTATAGTAGCATGTTCTTCTTTGTTATCAATGACTTTAGACAACTCAGGACAATTCAGTAATTATAAAATTGAATGTATCTTTTATTATAGTAACATTAGAAATAAAAATATACAAAATACAAAAATTATAATATTATACAAAAAATACAAAAATCTGACAACATATTTGCAGAAGAATAATATTAGATACAGATGGGAGAGAACAGAAGGACTATCTTTTATCTGGAATTTCAAAAGATATAAATGCACATCGACGGAAGAATCTAGCGAATTAATAGAAGAGTTAAAACAATACAAGAAGGAAATGATACATAAGAGACAAGAAACAACAGAAGAGACGCAAAATAGTAAAGAGAGAGAAGAGCAAGAGGAAGAACCGGAGATTGAACCTGAACAAGAACAGCCGAGTTTGGAAATAGATAATAAAATAATTGAAGAGGAGGAATGAAAAGATGGCTTTAAAATGCATTTCATGGAATGTGAAAGGTTTAAATTCGAATTACAAGACAAGACAGGTCTTCCACTACCTTGAAAAAACCAAAGCTGATGTAATCTGTCTACAAGAGACCAGAATTAGAGATAAAGATATAAAATATTTGAAAAACCCGAAATTAGGAAAATGTTATATCTCAGCATTTGGAAAAAAAAAAAAAAGAGGAGTTGTAATGTACATAAATGCAAAATACCCAACACAAGAAGTATTTTTAGATAAAGAAGGACACTATGTGGGTGTAGAAATTCAAATTCCTGGAAAAAAACTCCTATTAATTGGAATATATTCTCCGTTAGAAAATAAAAGCAAATTTTACGAGAAAATAGGAGAAGAGATACATAAATATATTGAAGACAGAAATCAAGATAATATCTTCCTTATGGGGGATTTGAATGGTGTGGTGGACTCTATGACAGAACGATGACATTGAAAGGAAAAAGAAACACGGTAGATTACCGAGAACCTTTTTTAGACTGATGGAAGATTTATCTGTGATGGACATTTGGCGAAATAAGCATGAAAAAGGTGGATTCACCTTCTACTCAGAAAGTCATAAAAGTATGTCCAGAATTGATATGTTTTGGATTTCGAAAATTTTGTGCTCATCAGTTAAAGACATTAAAATTCTTCCAAGAATTTGGTCGGATCACAATTCCATCCAGTTAGAATTAAATTGTAGAAAGCAGAGCAAATATAGTAATTGGCGCATTAATGACTTTCTTTTAAGAAATACAGAATATAGGTAATACGTATACTATAATATGTAATTTAAAGAAGCCAGTCTACATTAGAGAATTTATGTTTATTGAGATCACGATAAGTTACTTAAATAGAGGTTCTATCAAGAGTTGAGGGGAAGTTATAAGAGAAATGGATAGATTGTATGATAACATGGTAAATAAGCTTGCTTTTTTTTTATTTGAAAATATGACAATACAAGTATGTAATGTGAATAACAGTTGTTTTAATAAAAATATTATAAAGAAAAGAAAAAAAGAAAAAGAAAGAAAGAAAATATCTTGTTAGTTCATATAAAGTACATTGTTGTCCAAACTTTTCATAGAATCATAGAATCATAGAAATCTAGAGTTGGAAGAGACCACACAGGCCATTCAGTCCAACCCCCTGCCATGCAGGAACACCCTCAAAGCACTCCCGACAGATGGCCATCCAGCCTCTGCTTAAAAACCTCCAAGGAAGGAGACTCCACCACACTCCGAAGCAGCATATTCCACTGCCGGACAGCCCTGACTGTCAGGAAGTTCTTCCTGAGGTTCAGGTGGAATCTCCTTTCCTGCAGCTTGAATCCATCGCTCCTTGTCCTGGTCTCTGGAGCAGCAGAAAACAAGCCCTCTCCTTCTTCTACATGGCATCCCTTCAAATATTTAAACATGGCTATCATGTCCCCTCTTAACCTTCTCTTCTGCAGACTAAACATTCCCAGCTCTCTAAGTCTATCCTCATAGGGCATGGCTTCCAGGCCTCTCACCATTTTGGTCGCCCTCCTCTGGACTTGCTCCAGCTTGTCAATATCCTTCTTGAATTTGGGTGCCCAGAACTGGACACAGTATTCCAGATGAGGTCTGAGCAAAGCAGAGTAGAGTGGTACCAATACCTCCCTCGATCTAGACACCATACTCCTATTGATGCAGCCGAGAATTGCATTGGCTTTCTTGGTTGCCGCATCACACTGCTGACTCATGTTCAGCTTGTGGTCTATTAAGACTCCTAGATCCCTTTCACACGTACTGCTATCCAGCCACGTGTCCCCCATCCTATATTTCTGTATTCCATTATTTCTGCCTAAGTGTAGGACCTTACATTTCTCTCTGTTGAATTTCATTTTGTTAGCCTTGGCCCAGCTCTCCAATCTGTTAAGGTCATTTTGAATTTTGATCCTGTCCTCTGGCGTATTCGCAACCCCTCCCAGCCTATGCCAATAATTACTAGTCTTAGACACCATTCACTTTTCCTCAGCTTCTTTTCCTGCTGCTTAAACACAACCCAGCCACTATCTCTGATCGAGATCTCACTGAAGGCTCTCTTTTTAAATAAACTCTTGATCTAATATATAATTCCTCTCCACAAGCCCCTCCCATGCACACTACTGCACTGGGCTTCACTCTTAAGGTACTGCTCCAGTTGCCTAGCAACCTGGCATCAAGTTGCTGTTGCATTCGAAATAGTGCGCTCCCAAAGGAACTTGATCACATGACCCTATTGATTCCAGACTGCTTTTTTATTATTATTATTATTTTATTTTTATTTTTATTATCATTTCATAAAATTTTGAAAAGTAACACATACATACATACCTATAGAAACAGTTCGCACATAAATAGGAAGATCTTTAAAGGCAAAGCTTAAGTATAATAAATATAATCATAATGATTTACTAAGACACATAATGTCTAACATATTTTAACATATCTTAAGACATATCTACACACCTTTTTTCATCTTCCCTTCAGTCCCCGTCGTTTCTCTTCCTCTCTGGCTTCCTGACTAGAATTAGCTGAGTAACTGAGAATCAGTTTTATTTCTTTAAATACATCAGGGCTCTTCTGATATTATTTCTTATATAACTTTATATCTTAACACTCTTACTATATAACAATGTTATTTAAATTACAGATAATTAACATAAGCTAAATAAAGTTCAAATCTCTCTTCATTTATCTCACTTTTCATATCTCTCTCTTTATATTATATATTATATTGTCTATATAATAACAAATGACAGTTGATGCCCTCTTTTCTTAGGTCTTCCTGTGATTTTATTCTAGTAGAGCTGCCATGAGTTTTTATTAAATCCTTCTATGTTATCCATCTATCTTGTAGGATATTCTCTCTTTTATAAAATGCTTCTTGTGGTGAGCTTTGGCAACACTGTCATTTTTACTGATGCTATTTGCCCAAGGAGAGATCATTTCAATTTTTTCCAGGTCTGAAGATTTTTGTTGATTTCCTTCCAAACCTTCTCATAATTCTTTTTAAACAAATCAGAATTTTTCTTTGTTAGGTACATCCCCAAATATCTTACTTTAGTGTTCGTTATGAAACCTGAATGCGCACCCAAATTTTTTTCTTCATCTTTGCTTATATCCTTGGTAAAAATATTACATTTATCTTAATTTACTTTCAACCCAGAAACTTCTTTGCATTTCTCCAATAGCTTTTGTAAATTTTTAATTCCTCTCATTGGGTCTTCCATTATAACCACTATGTCCTCTGCGAAGTGTGGATTTTAAATTCATGGCCCCTTACTTTTTCTCCTTGGATTGAATCGTCCAATTTTATACTCTTAATCAGGATTTCAATAGTTAATATGAATAGCAAAGGAGAGAGGGGGCATCCTTGCCTTGTCCCTCTACATATTTCTATTCTCTCAGTTTTCTCTCAATTCACAATTATTTGAGCAGTTTGATTTCTAGAAATTGTTTTTATACTATTCAAAGGATTATCTCCAACCAGACAGCTTTAGCAAAACCCTAAACTCCTTCTTGGAGAGTACTGCTTGTTGACCCAAATTTGGACATACCCTAGGTGCTGATTCTTCAGCATTCTAAAAATGCAAAGTTACAGCATGGTTTCTTTCCTATTATCTTCATGTTGAGGGAACATCACCTGAATTTCAGAGCAAGCATGTATTGTCTTTGTTCGGAGAAAGCAAATCAACAAAGGGCTTGTTAATTTTCGCTGATTAGCACCTGAGGCTTAGCAGGACAGGGGGTTCAGCCACTTGAATCATTCCCCCAACAGGTGGCCTTCTTCATGAGAGGGGAAAATGCTAACTTTTGTTAGATACTTGGCAGTGTTTATATTCCTTCCTGATTGACAGTCACAGCATAACACAAGGCTAGTCTAAAGGACTTTGAAGTGGCTCTTTTACCGTGACTTAAATGATTAGAATAATGAGTGTAAACCAGCTCTAGACAAGGGATTGGACATCTGCTGCTCAATTAGGCCTAATTTAGCTTGTTTAGAAGTGATTTGTGCCAGTGCCATGCAATGTAACTCAAAGTTATTTTGCTCTCTTGTAACTTTTTACGCCTAGCCCAGGGGACTTAACAGATTTCTCAGAGAGGTCTCCAGCATAAATATTATTACTGCAGTTTTGAAAAAAATGTGAAGAAAATATAAACACTGTAAGCACTAATGTTTAATTAGAATAATTAAACCAATTAACCAAGAATAATACATAGTAAATGGTCAGTTGTACATTATGATTGTTTGGTCACATCTATATGGGTCAATGATTTTGCAGGGAAAAAAGTATAGGATACTGAACAAAACTTCCTACCATATAATGTTGTATACTTCTCCAAGTTACTAAGAAATAATTATCTAGGAAACTATCAACAAATTTCACATCCTCCTTTTCTAACTAAGGCCCCTTTCACACAGCATTTGCCATGCGAAAGGGCCCCTGGAGCATCGCATGACTGCAAGGAGCGGTCCACACGATGCAATCGCAATCACACGACACTCCAGGGGCTGGCAGGTGCCGATTGTGCACTATTTCATTTTCGGCTTTGAGCCAAAAATGGTGCATGATCACACATTGCTTTGGGGCCTCGCGTGCACTTGCCGTGCGTGTGGAGCTCTGGAGCTGCGGCACTCATGCTTCCTGCCCCAGGCTGCACTGCAGAAGGAAGAGAAGGGGCTCTCGCGCTACTTGCTCATGAGCAGGCAGCAGCTGCGGAGCTGAAGCAATGGGGATGTGGGAGCCTCTTGCAAGAAGCTGCTTGCGCGATCCCTGCACCCCAGCTCCACAAAAAGGTGAGTTGTGGAAAGGGCCTAAACTCACAGAGCAGGTCACAATTACAAGCTTTCTTGCATTCTTTTCAGTCTAAACTTGATATGGGCAAAGTACACACTGCAGGCCACACATGCCCCCAAGAGCTATTTTTGTGACCTCCAGGACTTTCCAGAGGTGAAAAAATGTGCACTCTTGGATGTGTGGAGAGCATTTCCACCATGTTTGGAGCTTACTGAGCCCCTGAGACATTAAAAACAATTTTTGGAACATTTCCCCCCAATTTTTTCCCAATATACTCCAAAATGTCCACTGGGAGCATGGGGTGCATTTCCATCACATTTTGCAGCCCCTCAATCTAATTTAGGTGCAGAAGTGGCCTTTTTGGAAACAGAAATTTACCAGGAAATGACTTCTGCTCACGTCCTGTGGTTAAAAAAGGCCTCTTGTAGACCTAAAATGGCCTAGAAAAGCCGCAAAACATAGTGAAAATGCTCCCATGTTAGGAAGAGTGATTGTTTGTTTTCACAGGAGCAGATACAATAGAGAGGTATGGACCTCTAAGGTCCCCTGGAGAACTAATGTAGTCCCCTAGTCTGGCACAGCTGCCCACCCTTGGTCTAAACACCCTTGGTCTAAACTCTGGTCTACTTCAAGAATGGAAACACCCTTGGATACTTTGGTGATTGCATCATGTTAATTCTGCTGGACCTTTCAAAGATACGTGGTACCATTTACTGCATTATTCTTCTGAGGCATTTAGTTGCTGTGAAAGAGGACCCTGATTTGCAATGCTTCTGGCCTGATTCAGCTGAGGATTCCCAACCTAGCTCTGTCAGTTCTTTTCTACTGAGGCCAAGAAGGCTGTGCTGGGCTCTGAACCTTTCCTAGACACAGTAATTGGATGAACTTGAACAAACTGAAGCTCAGTCCTTGCAAGATGGAGATTCTGTTGGTCAATGGGGAAAAAATCAGCCTAGGATTGAGAGCACAATTTATTCTGGATGGAGTAAAACTCCCTTTGAAGAGATCATTTTAGATTCTAACACTGGATCTGAAAGATCAAATGGTAAACAAGGTTTTTGCTCATCTTTGTCTAGTGCAGCAGATATGCCTTTTCCTGTAGAAGAAGAACGTGGTGACAAATGTGTTAAGTCTTGTCTAGATTACAGCAATGCATTCTCTAGGACTACCCTTGAACAGTCCTTAGAAACTACATCTAGCAGTTGGATTACTATTGGTATTTGCTTTATAGATTGTATAATATCAAATGGATTTCACTAGCTTTATGTTTGGGCCAGGTCTGTTAAGGTGGGCATGCACATCTATGTAATTATGTACATAGAGGTACATCTATTTTACACATATATGTGTGATACACACACACACACACACTAGCATAAATAGTTTGAGGCTCAAATGTTTTAAGGACCATCTCCTTTCAGACAATCCTATTGGCCTACTGAGTTCAAGATGACAGGTTACGTTATTTGTCCCACAACTCTCAGAAATATAAGTGTTTGGAATGATAACAATGGACTTTTCTACTGTAACACAGCAGACTGTGCAACATCCTCCCTGATAAGAGAATAACAAAGAGGCCATTTTCGCACGTTACCCGTTTGCGCGGCTGGGGGGGCGTCTCACGCAAAAAGCCTCAGCAGGAACGCTGCCGTTTCCCTGCTGCTTTGTCCCGCAGCTTGCTTCCTGGTTGCGCGACCGTCATGCTAGCGCCCTCCCCTTCCTTCCACAGCGCAGCCTGGGAGCTGTAGGCTGCGCTGGAGGAGGAAGCGCAACTGGCCCGGCTTGTCCAATGCACCGCACAGCAGGTAAGTGTGCGAGGGCCCCAGGAGCATTGCGCAACTGTGAACCATTTTCGGCTTAAAACTGAAAATAAAAAGGTGCGTGTCCACTCTGCGTCCGGCTCGTGAGCGTTGTGTGAATGGGAGTGTGTCATACGGACCGACGCTCCCATTCACGTGACACTCAAGGGGCCCTCTCACAACAGAAACTGCATGCGAAAAGGGCCAGAGTCTTGTGCCACCATAAAAACTAACAAATTTGTTTTCGCATAAGGTTTCATGTGGATTTCAGCAAGCTTTCAGTATAGGTTAAAGTTCTGCCATCCTATATTCATGCAGTTATTTTATTCTGTTGTTTATTTAAATGTGCAAAGGTGATTTTTAATCATTTGAACTGTTCTGGGTGTGTTTTATGTATGTTACAGTTGTGAGCATGTGAGAGAGCTACTTTGAGTCTAAGAGCTTTTTCTTCACAGTCTCTGGCTTGACTTTAAAAGCAGCTTTTCTAAACTTGGATAGGTACCAGAAGTACAATGCTGCTTTTGCATTTTCCCTTTCCCAGTTGTTGCTTTTGCCTTCCTACTAAAGTTTTTGCACTCCACTTCATCTTCCATATTTGGATATAGCCTGAAATGTTCTGGTGCATATGCCTCATGGCCATTTTTTTAACCAGAATGCCAGAGCTGTTGAATTGTGGTATCCCACCACCATCATTTTGAACCATACCTTGGATCCTTAAGTTGAGGAATCCACTTCAAGTGAGCATAATGTAACACATACCTGCCAGTGTTTTACAGGTGCAAATCAGCACATATGTGGCCAAGCTGTATCAGAGTGCGGTCAAGATGGCAAACATTATTAATGAGGAAGAAAACACAAGCTAGGAGAGGCTGCAGCAGTTTTTTGTTTTTGCCTGAGCCTACTGGGAAAGTGAAGATTCAACCCCCCTCCTCTCTTCTTCCCTCTGCTAACTGAATTGAGTACAAACTACTTTTGCAGTTTGAAGTCAGTATGCAGCAACTGAAATTAGCTAAGGGAAAGAGAGAGACCACGAGAAGAGAAGGAACTGAAAAAAACTATTTGACAGTGCAACACAGTCGCATAGGGACAGGGGGACGGGGAGGCAGTTCACCCCGGGTGGCAATGTTGTTGGGCCGTCCCAGCCACTGGACCACCCCCCCGTGCCCTGGCCATGCCCCTGCATCCTAGCTACACCCACATGCACTGCAGCCACGCCCCTCATGCTGTAGCCCAATCCTCTTCCCCCCACATTCCAAGCTCCGCCACTGGTCCAACAATAGATTATTTTGGGAAGTGGTGAGCTCCCCTTTGCTGGAGATACTTGAGCAAAGGCTAGAGAACAATCTGTTGGGTACACTATGGTTGCATCCTTCATCACAGATCTCACATTGAGCAGGGAGGGACATGGCCTATGTCAGTGGTTCTCAACCTTCCTAATGCCGGGACCCCTTAATACAGTTTCTCATGTTGTGGTGACCCCCAACCATGAAATCATTTTTGGATTTATTTATTTATTTATTTATTTATTTATTATTCCAACTAGATTGGAAACACTGCTCTAAATCACTGCTCTGGATGGACTTCTAGTGCCTAAAAACTGGTAACCCTCCCCCCTTTTTTAGGCACAGAAAGTGTCCATCAATTCCAGAATTAAGACAGCAGTTCTAGTTCTGAATGTTGAGTTTCCACAGTTCAAAAAGCCAGTCACTCCCAAAGGCAACGCCGAAACAGCCCACATTTTACACGAGGTGCAGGGAGGAAAGGACAGGGAGAGAGGAAAGATGGCGGCGGCATAAGCAGACGCGTTTTGGCTCCTCCAGTGCTTTCCCACCAGGCAGGGAAAGACGGGGAAACGCCCAGCATGCCTCCTCTCCCCTCCTCCCAGCGCAGGGGTCTCAGAAGCACTGCTCCCATTGGCTGTGAGGCCACCTTCTTTTAAAAGGGGAGGAGAGGATTGAGGAGCGGTGACCCCTGTGAAATGGTCGTTCGACCCCCAAAGGGGTCCCGACCCCCAGGTTGAGAACCACTGGCCTATGTGACTTCCTAGGTACCATCCAACTCTAATATTTACTTTTAGAAAGATAATTAATTGATGAATTAATTAACTGAAAATAGGTCAAAATGCACACCCCTTATTTCACAGAGCCAATGTCCAACCATACATTTCATCTTCTGTAAGCAAGAGGAGTTTGGGAGTTTCTTTAAAGGGTTACACACAACTCGTACGTACAATGTAGTGCTTGCTGCACTTGCAGTATCTATCCTTCAAAGTTCCAACTCAGTTCAGTTTCAGCTTAGTTGGGGCTGGGGCATATGTCTGTGTTCCTTGCTGTTAAGTGTTTTGAGTTCCATTTAAAATGTCTCTTTAGCACCTTTGAGATTGTTCAGGAGCCTTTAAGGCAGAGTTTAATGCGCAATATTGGACTCATATCAATGCATTTCCTCATATTCTAAGTGGTATTTTGATAAATACCTACTTTGGAGTTTTAATCATATTTTCCATCAGTATTCTGCAAACTTTAAAGCCTTAAACCCCTTTGTTATTACTTTCTACATGATTTAGAGCTAAGCCAAAAGACAGGTCAAAACCATTCACATTTGTAATATTTATGATGCATCAGTACAGTTCTGCTTCCAAGTCACTGATATGCTTATATAGACTTTGCAAGAAAGGAAAATGCCTCACAAATAACACTCTAAATTATGAGTATCCCTACTTTTTTCAGTCAATTAAATCATTTATCAGAATTCTAATCAATATTAATTTCCCTTTCAGTGGAGAAAAATATGAGAATGCCCTGGGGCTACATTTATTTTCATACAACATAAGTTAACCATAATTTACTCTAATTTGTTTCCCATCTCTCTTGAAGTTCCTACCTATTTTATCTCCACCCTTTAATTAAACATGAGGATACATTTTTCCTCATGAATCACAACAAATACAGAACCTAATTGTTTCCTTTACTGAAGATCATAAACAAATCCATCTCTTTGGTTTGAAGAAGATATGGAAAATTTAGATCAACTGACAATATATCTTCATATGGATAGATACATATTCATAAATGTATATTTACACAAATAGATATGTTACATCCACTTGTGCAGAAAACATGGTGCTGATGGCAGGAATGGCCCAGGGCCTAAGCTGGATGTCAAGGGAGGCACTTGCCACAAAACAGTGTGGGAAAATAGTGGGAATGGGGCACCACCCCAGCTTGGGCCAGAGGTCGCTGGTACTTGATGGAACTGTAGACTTCCATTCATCTTTACTACTTCTACAGTCATGGTTCATGAGTTAGTTTAAGAGTGATCCACATAGTGCTTTTGGGGATTCCACAATTTCTGCTAAGATTTCTTAAATCTTTTAAATCAGAAGACCAAAATTCTCTGTCCATTTAGCACTTGCACTATGGAGCTTCTCCAACCAAAGGTTTATGGAGCTCAGATCACTGCCTGTCTTAAAAGCCCACTGTCAGTTTCCTAGGGCTTTTTTGCACTTTGGGAAGAAAACAGGGCAGTCTGTTACTCACCGGACTGGCGTGCTCTCTCCGACAATCCATGCTGATCCGGAGCAGTGCATGCCCACGCTACACACTGCTCTGGGGACAAAAATGGAGACTTCCGGTTGGTGGAGGCTCTCCACCAACCGGAGAAGCTCTCCAGCCAGAAGCCCGCCCCAGGAAGATCTGCAGCCTCGCGCTGGTGCCAGCCTGCAGATCTACACAGGAGCACAGCAACGGACTGGGGCGCACCGGGCTATTGAAAGACCTGTTTTAAGCGGTCTTTCAATAGCACATCGAACCACCAGTTCTGGTCATTCCGGAGCGGGCTGAGGTCCGAAATTACAGAAAGTAGTCCGGACCCAGTTTGCCCACAAGTGCAAACATCCTCGCAGGAGGACGCGCTGCCCCGTTTTAAAAACAAAATGCAGAAAAGGCCCTAGTAACACATTCCTAAAGCTCTGGAAGTCCTTATTATCATCAGAGAATGACTTGGGAAAATTGCTTTGGCTTAAATTCAATGCAGACAACTAATAATATGATGGAACCTCCCCAAATTGCTTTTTCAATCCTCCCTACCACCAACTTGCTCCAGAAAGTTTCCCAGAAATTCTATCAACTAAGCCATCCTATTGGGTCCTTGCTTTTGTTAGTCCTTCCAACGTTTTATGGCTGTTGAGGAATGTGAGAGATAGTAATGCTCTCACAAGGAGAGCACATGAGCAAAAGGTGGGCAATACCACCCCTAGCACACATAGGTTCCAGGAGAGAAAACAGAGCAGACTTAAAAATATGTGATGTAGGTTTACTTACAAGTACCACTGATTATCTCACAATAAGAGGCTCTGTAGGATGTGCTTGAACAAACTGAGACATGCAGCAGACTACAGGAAGAAAGAGTCTGCGGCTAAGACCAACAAACAGGAAATGAATTCATGCTGTGCTTGAACTCTTAGAAAGACATGAAAACTAGCCACTACATAGTATAGGCATACTAAAGTTGCCACTTATAAAGATGGCAAGCAAATAGTTTGTACTGGTATCTCGCAGTAGAACAGCATAATAACAAATACATAAAGTCACTAACAATGAAATGACTGAGCCTTCTCTTGTCATCTCATTAAATATAACAAGGTATGTTTCTACTTCCCTAAATTCTTTGACTAAAAATGTATCAAAGTGGGAAAAATATAATAATAATGAACACAAATGGAAAACCTTCCCTTCTAACAACTAGACATTTTAGATAAAATCTGTTCAACTGCCCATCACATTTAGATCAGCCAACTGTTGCAATTGTTATCTGACCCAAATGTTTTGAGCTATTATATCTGGATGCAGCTGGCTACCATAGCAATAAAAATATTTCCAACCAACCCAACAGCAAAAATACTTTACCGGTTGTTCTTCCTCTGGTGTGCCATTCCCATAGAAAAGGGTTATGTTCATTGTTTGTGAAAGCGTACATTGAGTCCTGCTCCAATCTTCCATGTGAGTGAAAAAGAGGTGGTATCTCTGTAAAAGAAAACAGGCTGCAGATAACTAGAAAACACAACAGAAAATCTTGTTTGCTAATGGAAAAAGAATGTTATAATTTATTTTTCCAGCAATGACAAATTCAAAGCAGAGCAGAGCTTGGAAATGTACTTTTAAAAAATAATTAGTTATAGATCTTAGTCCTGAGTTGTTAGTTACCATCATATTAACAATTTAGTTACCATCATATTAACACTGCGCTGGTGGCGCAGTGGTTAAATGCCAATACTGCAAGCCACAAGGTTGTGAGTTCGATCCTGCCCTGCTCCAAGTTTCACTCAGCCTTCCATCCTTTCGCAGGTCGGGAAAATGAGTACCCAGCTTGTTGGGGGCATGTATAGAAATGTTTCGAAATACATGCTATTTGTAAGTTGTTCGCCGCCTCAATCCATATGGAGAGGCGGGATACAAATAAATAATAATAATAATAATAATTTTAAAAGTAAATGTTTACTTCCTGTTTCTTGAAAGTACCCACAATCTTTACTTTCCATTCTTAAAAGAATTTGAATGTATTCACCTTCCATCTCCCTCTGTCTCCCTCCATCTGCCTTATCTTTTCAACACCTACAAAAGAGCAACAGTTAGATTTTCTGGATGTCCTTTACTTTTAGGGATGTCTTCTATTTAAGGGTTGGAAAGCCTTTTCTTTTACATAGATTGAACATGTAAAAATTGAACAAAAAAAATGTATTTTTGAGTGCAGGCCACTCATAAAGACAGAAATGTATCCATGTAATTTATGAATGTGGGGAATATGTTAGTTTTACAGAGAAATATGTGGCTAAGTTAACCAAAGTCAATACTTTCATTTGGTATCTAGGTAGAACATGAACTGATTAACAGCAACTTCCTGATTATCAAACCTGCATGTCATGGATTTGTTACTGCGGTTATCTGGCCCCAGCCCAAGGTCTACAATTTCATATTGTTTATGTTTAATTCCACGTGGCACTCCATAAAATGAACTCCACATGTCTGACTGGGTCACGGAAAGCCTGTGTAGGCAGACATGGCCACATGGCCTTAATTATGTACGCTAGGTCTAGGCCAGTAAATAACTATCTGTTGCTCAGCCGGTAGTGCCCTCCAGACACAGCCGATTATTAAGCAAATGCAAGGGCTCTCAGCCCCAAACTGTTTGCTCTATACAAACACTAAGCACTCCTCATCTACATACGATCCTGTTCGATCCTGCCCGGCTCCAAGGTTGACTCAGCCTTCCATCCTTTCGCAGGTCGGGAAAATGAGTACCCAGCTTGTTGGGGGCATGTATAGAAATGTTTCGAAATACATGCTATTTGTAAGTTGTTCACCGCCTCGATCCATATGGAGAGGCAGGATACAAACAAACAAATAAATAAGTAAATAATAAAAATAAACATACTGTCCTGACAATTGGCAGTGCTGGCCAAATCTCATCAATTCTAATTTTGACCTTTCGGAGGCTTTGTCTCCACTAAAACCCCTATTGTTCTCCTCGGGAGAGGGCTAGCCTCCAGATACAATCTTCCCTATAAAAACCCCAAGTTTGAACTCCTTGTCGGAACACTTGCGCCTTGCATCCCGAACTGCTGCTGCTCTGTTCAGTGAGCCTCCTCTCAGCCTCCACGTGCTGGGAAACCATGAACCTAAGCTTCGTTCTCTATCTTCTCTTTTACTAGACTGCAGGATCAGGTGGAGTATCACCCCATAAATCCTCTGAAAACCCCTATCAATTTTCCTCACTTTCTGCTTCTATAGTTCTTGGATGAGTGTGTGAGTGCATGTGTCGTTGTTTGCTTAATTAAGGAAAGTTTAATAAAAACTTTTAATTGAACAACTTGCCTAGTTCTTGTCGTGGCCCGACCCCATAAACATAGGGTTAAAGATCTTGCTACTTTACCCTGTCTCTTGTATTGCTAGCTTGTGCTCCTTGCTGATTCCCCCAACTTAGTGATATTTGGAGTACACTTGGGTGTCCCTCCCGGGACTCCCAGAAATCAGGGTAACAGATTGCAACTGTCCCTTATTGCTCTTCTGAAAACCTGGCAGGGCTTACATGAGGCAGTTATCAGCTAAACTGTCACTTGTACCATGTGATATTCCTCCTCCACAATTTAGAGGATCACCATATTAGGAACAGAAAAAATCCTAAAAAGCTATAGTTAACAATGAAAGTATACCCTCTAACTGTCCCAATTTGGTAGGGGCAGTCCCAGTTAATCTTTTGATGTTCCACTTTGTCAGGTCCTTTTAAAATGTCCCAGTTTTTCTCCCACTTTCCCTCCTTTGTCCTCAGCTTACTTCAACTGCTGAAAACTGAGTTGTAAGTTCAAAAATAGTTTGCACTCAATTAATTCCACTTGGGCAGGGGGAGAAAATGAGGAGACAGAACCTTGCCCTTCCAAGTAGACTCAGGAAAAAGCAAACTGCTGTAGCCTCTCCTAGTTTGCATGTTCTTCCTGATTAATAACATTTGCCATCTTGACCACACTTGGATGCTGCTTGGCCATCTCCGAAATGCTGCAAAATATTCAAAAGAGAAATTATCACTCCTTGAGGTATAATCATAATGTTGTTGTACCTGTGTTATTGGGGAAATGAAGTAACTACAACCAGGCTAATTATTTATAAAGGATCTAATTACAATTATGTTGTTATTCCCAAACTATCCACCTGAGCATCTTAAACTTCTGCTGAGGGCCTTTAAATGCCCATGGTCTCACAGTCAAATTCAAAGAAGAATCATTCTGCTGTAGTAGCTGTCAGGATTAATAATACCTCCAATGTAGTGTAAAAGTCACTTCCTGAAGTATAATAGGCTCTGAGAGTCTGAGTATTGTGTCTTTGAGAGCAGGCAATACCTCAGCAAGATGCAAAAAAGGTAAAGTCCATAGACTAAATGTTATTAAATCCTGGATTTAGGCCTGGAGACAGTTAACCTCCAGTAGTGGGAGACATTGGCCCTTTTTGCACAGGCCTTTGCTCGCGCGACAGCCCCATGAGCCTCGCGGGAGTGGGAGCGTCGCTCCGCACGACGCACTCCCACTTCTGCCCGGCTCACGGGGCTGAAGCGGCGCGAGCGTGGGTTTTTTGATTTTCGTGTCCAAGCGAAAATCACCCCGCGCTTACGCAACGCTCCCGGCGCCCACCTGCACTTACCTTTCGTGCGGAGCCTCCGGGAGCCAGCCGGGTCGCGCTTCCTTCCCTCCGCCCCTGCGGAAGGAAGGAGCGGGGTGGGGAGCTAGCACGACGGACGCAACGCCTGCTTCATGCGCGCACGTGCGCGCGGGGGGGTCGCGACGCTGCCCGCTTCGCGCGCGCGGGGGAGGAATCCAGCGCGCGCGGGGGGGAATCCGGCGCGAGGTCTCCCGCTTCGCACAGGGGGAGGGCGGCTTGCGCGGCAAGCCTCCTTCGGTGCCGCTTCCCCGCTCGTTCCTTCGCCTGCGGAAGGAAGGAGGGGGAAGCGGCAGCCTCCCGGACGAGCCTTCTTGCGCTTGCCGGCCTCCCCCGCTTGTGCTAGAAGCCTCAGTGCGAAAAGGGCCAATGTTCTTGAATCCCAGGAAGTTTAGATTTCTGTCATTGTTTGGTTTTACAGAAATACTTTTTTCTTAAGTACTATTAAAGACATCTAAGGTTACAGCAAATGGATGAAATAGTGAGCAAGTTGCCAAATTTTGTCTTTTTTAATCAATAAATGTTTTTTGGATTTTTTTTTTTAATCAAGAGCAGCCAAGTCCTCTATGACATACTTTCCTTCCTCTCTTTATCCTATCCAATATAGGAAGGAAAAAGGAAGAGACAGAAAATATTTAAAAGGCTTCACCAGAAGAAGGAAGTAGATACATTAAGACAAAAGAAGGAAAATTCTGAATTGGGCACAGGGGGAATACCATGAAACATGAGTTCTAGGAGAAGTGAGATGCATCAGTGAAGGAACTTATTTCTGTATGTGGATTCACTTTTCAAATCAGAGAGAAAATATTGCCATTTATTATTTTAATTATTTTAAAAATATGTATACCCCTCTCACAAAATAGCTTCAAGTCAGCTTGCAATAAAACATCAAACCTACAATACAGGAAAAAGCATTTGCTTGCTTACCTGTGAGGCTGGGGAAGTCAAACTGCATGTACAGAGTGAGGCAGCCACTCCCAGCCCAGCGATGTATTACAAGAGAAGTTGGTTGGAGCCTCTTCTACCACCTATACCCCACAGAGACTCCCAAGCATGAACTTCCATGGAATCACCCCCTCCATTTGCAGCATGCCTAAAAATCCATCAACACTTGAGTTTCTGGAGGTGCTAAAAGTATAGAAATTATTTCAGAAGTTCTATTACATGCCAGTAGATCTGAAACAGAGCCTTCCGATCAACATCTTTATTTGATGCTGACAGTATGAGAGACTGTCTGATAGATCCACAGGCCTGGCCATCCAGAGGGAGAGAAATGAATGATAGCCTGACTAATGCAGACCAGTATCTATTCCTCAAAGAAGAATTTGCTGTTCCACTTCAGTCATGTGACTGTGTCAAATTCTTGAGCTTCAGACTGAGATTAAGGAAAGTGGTTTGGAAAATGATGACCTTTCAGTGCTTGAGATGATAAGAGCAAAATTCAATACGCTCCAGTTGTCCCGATTTGGGAGAGACTGTCCTAATTAATCCCCTTTCATCTCACTTTATCAGCCACTTCTAAAATGTTCCAGTTTCTCTCTCCTCCTCCTCCTTGTCTACCTATTTGTCCTCAGATTACTTCAACTGCTGCAATTAGAGGGAGAGGAGAGGAGGGATGGAATTTTTCCCCTTCTCTGTAGACTCACCAAAATAAAATTGCTGCAGCCTGTTGTAGCTGGTGTGTTCTTCCTCATTTATAATATTTTCCATCTTGCATGCTCTCTGGTATTGCTTGTCCACACATGTCCTGATTTTAGTCTGTGAAATGTTAGGAGGTAAATTGTTCTAGATAGTGAGGGGAGGCTTACAATATCCTATGCAAGTTTGCATGTTAATATTTGCACCCTGCACAAAAAATACATAATTCAGAGAATCATCTGCTTGCTGAAGCTCCTGAGAAAAAGGCATATTGTGCAGTAATAGAAAAAGAGAAAGGAGAAAGAAAAAGGGGGTGGGAGAAATGAAACCAGCAAGATCTTTGAGACTAACTGATTTATTTTAGTATAAAGTTGAGTGGCTATTAATCTGCTTCTTTGGATGCACTGAAGGAGCAATATTTAGGGCCATTTCCACATGGCATCACCATCCCACAAGGGGGACATGTTGGCAGCGGTTCACAAGTCATGCTTTCAGATGACATCATTGTGGTTCTGTGGCCAGCACATCCTAATCTGTCATAATTGTGGGATATTCACCTAATGGGAAAAAAAAAATCCATTAAGTGCCCATAATCACGTGACACTCCCATCACCACTGACCATGCAGAAGAAAGGAAAGCAGAATCACATGGTTTTTTCCTCAGTGCAGCATGGGGAAGAAACTGGCTGCACTGCAGAAAGAAGGAGTATGTCACTCGTGCTCCCTTCCACAGGGAGCTGGTTGAGTGCAGAGGGGAACATTCACATCATGCTCCCTTCCTGGAAAAGGCGCTGCTGGGACTGTGACAGGAAGACAACAAAAGGAGGTATGGTGCGGAAATGGCCAAAGACACAGATATTTAAGCACAGTTGCATAGTTATTGGAAGGGGGTAGAATACAATACAGTACAGAAAGAAGTAATTTATGGCCCTGGCCATAAATATTCATAGATTTGTGTAA